>VXAY01003866.1:145161-210303 GCA_013399855.1 Oxyruncus cristatus | reverse complement strand
TTTTTTTTCTTTTTCTTTTTCCCTCCCCTTTAAATACTAAAGGGGCTCTGTCTCCGAGAGTCGTTCCTGTATAGCGTCCTCCACGAAAAGCAGCATCAGGTGTGGAAGTCTATTTGAGGGCTGCGGGGTAACACCCGAAGGTATACAGCCGAGTACAGTATTCCAGGATGAAAAACAAGGACAAAATGCTGTGAATTAATCTGTAACCCCGGCTAGCTCGTTTGAAAATAAATACACCCCCTGCTTGCCCGCCCCCCTCCTCCAGTTGCAAATAGTTCTCCAATCCTGGGTAAAAGCTCTTGAACCTTGGTGAAATTATTCCGAAGGGAAGTTGGGGGTGCGCTACGAGGTGCTGAACACACATGTGAGAAGCGTCTTAAACGTTGACAGCTTCGATTCTTGCAGGAGATGCTGCTGACAACCAGTTTTCCTGTTCGTGTTTTGCAAGCTCTACATGGGCAGTTCTGGGAGGGGGCAATTTTTTTCGGGTTTTACAGAGGATTGCATAACTGCTCATGTTTATTTGAAAAGAAAAGGAGGAGCAAACGCAACCCCCAGCCTGAAATGAAACACATGATATATGTCTTTACTGAGCCTTTGCACTGTTTTCTCAACTAGCATCATTAAATATCATGTTTTAGGTGGTTTGAAAGGGTTAGCATGATAATGTAACATTAAGGTTTGGGTTTTTTTTTTCTTCTAGTGCTGTGAAAACTTTGGAGAAAAACAGAGAGATACCTATATACTTTCATAGTCTCAGGCTTAGAATAGCATGGCAGTTTATCAAATGTGATGACTTATTTTTAAAATGGTAGTGTCCATTTTTTTTCTTCCTTTAGTGATGAACCACTTCTTTATATTTTTACAGGCCCTACCCCAATGCAACCTTGCCTCTCCCCAGTTCAAAATAAAATGCTGTTTTGAATGCTTTTGTACATCTCTGGGTCACAGTCAGATGCTTTAAAATAGTTTATCATTTGTAACTGCTGAAGTGTATGTCCAGTATTAAATTATAGTACAGTGTAATGCTTAGACAGCATGCTATGCAAGGATCAAATTGCAGATAAAGTTCACATAGGAATCTCCTACAGTGCTTGCACTTGACCCTTGTAAATCTAAGAAAAGATATTTATAAATGGAAATATACATCCAGCAAGTAGTTGTTTCTGTGTCCAGTTTGATCTGTGGATTGAATGTGGTCAAAAATAATGTCTTTTTATTTAATTTAATTTTTAGTAGATATATTCATTCCAGTTACTTTCTGTAGGCAGCTGTATGATAGAAATTATTTTTGCTTCTTGTATCTTAAACTTAATTTGAAAAAAAAAAGAGGATATTTTAAGGAGAGGGGGAAACAGTTATGTCAACTTATGTTAAAATTACTGTATTCTCATTGTAGAAGCAATTAATTGTACTTAGTATGTCTTGTACTGCTTCAGAGAATAAGCCATACAATGTTTAAATTTGATAACTTTCTCTAGGATGATAAACTAGGATACAAATTAAAATAATATCAGATATTTTTCTTGCTTATAACACTTAGATTATGTAACTCTTCAGTGTGAGGATGTTACTGTATTCACAAACCTCTATCTCTGTATATATTTTTGTATTATTATATATATTTCATATATGATAACAAGCAGAGTCATTCTCTGGTGTAGTCAGTCACTCAGTGATGTCATGTCCTTTCTATTTGTACATGCCTACTGCTTGCAACTTTGCATAAATGGAATGGACTCTTTTCTGTGAGCAACAAAATTTGATTTTTTCCTCCCCCAAACGCCATTTTTATACTGTGCATAGTTGAAGTTAAATGCAGGTATACAATTTTCACCCCCTACTGTTTCTCTGCCATGCTGTAATGACTACTATGGGCATGCTTTTAGGTGCCTCTGCTAGTCGAAATATTTTGCTTACTGTTTGTATTGCATAATGTCTGGGAGCTGTGGTCAGGGACCTTAACTAATGGTTGTGTCCAATATAACCATGGAATAAAAACTTGAGCCCAGCCTCCAAAATATTATGATCCAAAATACAAAATAAGTGATGCAAAAAAGGGAATCAGGTTAAGAAGCATTATCCAGCTGTGTACTTTCTCATTCTCGTAAGTTAGAGCAAAGGGAATTGTAGAACTATGTGTAAGACTTACACCATTCTCTGAGGAGCATTCTTGGGGCATGTGAATGGCTTGGTTTTGGGGGATCTTAAAAAATGTATTTAACTTGACTAAATGCTGAAAGTAAAAAAATCTACATCAACCCAATAAGAAAATACGTTACTCTGCCCATCCCAAATTGCCCATACATAGAAGTACTGCAAGAATTTCCCATTTCAATATATTGAAATAGTTATTGGAATACTTTGAAATTGTAGTGAAGATAACTGTACATTGAGAGGATGTTATTGGTAAAATACCCCTATATAAATATGGTATCCAGGGCCTGTACGTGTGTTACAGGACAAGTATGCATATCCTGCTCAGGTTTTAGGACATCTTTCTGAGTGGGTGTTTATCTCAAGTGCTGACAGAGCAGAACAGGCTGATTTTGTGCTACTCATTTTTCTTAGCTCACAGTCTGTCCATCAAAACAGATGGGAAGTTTTTCTTTATTGTTAGTCGTTATGTGTAGTGGGTGGGCAATTCACTTGGCTGCTGTAAGAGCGGTTCTTAACTGTGTCAGGATTCTGAGGCAGCTGGGAAGAAGCTTAGGCTTTTAGTCTTGCTAGTTGTCTTAAGGTTCCCTCTTCTTTTTCTTTTCCTCATCTTTCTCCTGCCTCATAGTATCCTGAGGTATGATATGAGTTTACCTTGCCCTGTATAAAAACCCAAGAGCTAGCAACCGAGAGTGTACAGACCGAAGTTACAATGCATTATGTAGCAGATGAAAAGACAAAAATGAATCTGCAGTATAACTGTTCTAAATAATCTCATGAAGTTAATTCTTGCCCAGTTTGGGTAATCTCAAGATTAGCCAATATGCTAATGTGTCAGTGTTGGAGCATTTGGCAAAATGAGCATAGAGAAGCTTTTTTTAAAAAAAAAAAAAAAGGATGTAACAGTTTTTGCTTGAATCTCTGAGGGTTGCAGTCCTAGTTCAAGGTCTTAAACAGTGTTTTATTGGATCAATGCTAAGGAAATTCTTGCAGTGGAAATGAAAATACTAAGAAGTCTTACTCAGAAAACTGTTATTTCCTTTGCTCTGTTCATTTTTAATTTAAAAACAAATATGTTTCTGTCTGTCTCATCTGATTTCACTATTAAAAGGACTAGTACCCAAATATTTCATCTTAGAGGAGCTTATAGATGTGAAAGAACTTATTGATGATTTAGCAAAGGAATAATTCTTTTAATATAATTCTTTTAAAATAATTCTTATTTTGTACCAAGCTGTGGGTAGTTGAAAAAAATCTGTACTTCAAGGTTGGTTTATTTTCTTGGATTTAAACAAAACTAAATAGCAGACTTTAAGAACATAAGGGATCTTTGGGCAATCTAGTCTGATTCATGCATTGGTTATTTTCAGTTAGTTATCTGGGAGCAATAACCTACATTGATAAAAGTCTGTCTTTCAGGGATGTTTGACGAAGTGTATCTTCTGTATTAAACGAAGTCTGATGTGGAGACATGAGGATGTGAAGTATTTGCAGCTATTCTTGGAAGTTCCCTTTAGTATCTGGCATGGTTGATTGTCCTTCCTAAGGAAGTCATATTTCTAATTTGCACTGGCATACCCTGAATTTTCAGCTGTTGAGTTTTTTGAGATCTTTGACAGTAAAGAGCCATTTAGTATGTGATAACCATTTAGTATGTGATTCAATTTGTCTACAAAGGTATTTGGATCTCTCATTCAAGTGACTTCTGTCACTTAAAGAATTCCACTAATGTAATTTGTAAAGTTTCTTATGGTAAAACATCTTGTCTCATGATTTTGGAGCTCTTAGATCATCTCCAGTTCTTTGGTCAGAGGTGATGCTTTCAAGTCTGTAAGTCTCTGTAGCTCAAATGTATCTAATGCTGTCCCTGTCAATAGCATCAATCTTGTTCTCTAGATGCTTTTGACGTGTAGTGGGTACTCCAAGTCCCTCATCTTGTTGGAGTTTGAAGTGATCTTGCTGTACAATCTCTGATGTCCTTTCATGGAGTGGATCTTCATTACTCATGGCTTTTCCAGAAATATTTTGAAAGGATTCTGTGGAAGTTCAGGTTAGTAATGTGGTCTGGGTGGGGATGGTGTGGGGATACAATGTACAGCGTCTGAAGAAATGAGGCTTAGCAAGCTCTACGATTGTAGTGGAACCTGTACTCAACTAATCCTGAAGTGATGACAGGTCCAGCATGTTATTTGGAGCTGTAAATTAATTGTATGAATAACTACTGTGGAGAGCAGCTGTTGTCGTCCTCTCTTTTTGAATCTGTGACTCCCAAGTCTTTTTTAGATGCACTGTGAAAAGAGGCCTCATCTAAACGGTTGAGTCTCCTCTTTTGCTGTGCTTTAATTGGTGTTGTATTCACTTTCTCCTGTGAAGGCTGTTCTAGACACTGGGTTGTATGCCTGCCTGTGTGTGAAATTGCAGAATGTTTGTGTCCAGGTTATTCATATACCAATGACTGCTCTCTGCTTAGGAAGAGTGCTTAGTAAGTGGAACTCTCAAATGGAATAGTGGCATAATGGTAAAAAAATGCATTATAAGAGTTCACTAGTATATATATATATTTTGTGGATGCCTGTATTTATACTTCTACCTTCATAGTTGAAACCTTTTGTGAGTGACATGGTGGCATTACGGTATATCATAGAGTTAGTGAAGAGTTATTTAGTTAGAGAATTTTTGTGTAACTTTAAGTGTTGTCATGCCTTAAGTGAACGTGTGTCTTTTAAAAGAAAAAAGTTGTAATATAACTCTTTTTAATAAATGTTTGTGTGTCTTTGTACAGCTGCTTTGTTTATATAAAGAAGTGATATTTTATGAAGAGGTTCTTTGAAATGGAAATGTAATTTACTAAGAACTAAACTTAGTTTTGTATGTAAGTGGGATCATAGAAGTAACTAAGTGGAAGCAATAGTTCTTAGAAATAGAATAGTAACAATAATTTGTCAGCAGTCAAGCTAATCTCAGTGCTTGATACTGTGTTTTCTAAATTTTGTTCCTTTAATGGCATGTGTAATGGCATTAGTTCACAGTCTGAAATACTGTTTTGCTAAGGAGAAACATTGGACAACTTTATTAGCCACCCTTTTTGTTACTCTGTATGTGTCCTGCTGAAGGTCTTAATGTGCTTATGATCTGTGTGCAGCCTTGCCCTTGTCCATAGTACTAGATTCACATACATTGTTACAAGAGCTTGAGGCTCAGCCATGCAGTTCCTCATAAAGCCCAGGGAAGGATTTGTGTAAGTAAAGATGGGTTTAAATACAGATAGCGTTGCGTTAACTTTGCCTGTTCCCAGTGTTCTCTGCTCATTTGCCTTCTGTGCTATGTGCTAGGGAAAATGGATGGCTCTCATTCACTTCAGCATCACACATGGAGAAATACACCCAGAACAGATCTCTGAAGAAAATGCCTTAACTCAAGTTTCTACTGGTAGATGTGAAGGAAGCTTTAAGAGCGTTGTCTAAAGCATTGCATTTTATTAGGAGGATGTTGCATTTCTCCTTCTGTTTATTCCTTCCCTCAGCTTGAATGTTTATGCAAAAATGTGGGAAAAAAGATTCCAACTGTTGTACTTCATCTCTGCTGTTTTTATTTGGCATAAATAATTACAGACAGAAAATTAATGAGAATTCCCTTTCAATGCAATTTTGTAACATTTTTGAAGAAAAAAGGGGAAGATAGATCAAGTACTAAAATAGACCAGATGCAGTCAGACAAATTCAAATGCCTTGCACAGTTTCATAATGTTATGAATCCAATTCACTCATAAAAATAGCATCTTCTATGCTTATTGAAAAGTTGCTTTCTTTTTTAGCTTGGATTGGCTGGAAGGTCTTAAGAAATTTTGGATGGCAACTGTTTGTGGTGCAGTAGATACATTTTACCAACAGTGCAGAAACAGATTCTGATAAAAATGACATCCTAAACACTGACATGCTTACCAGCACTTGATGTGCAGGAAAGATTAGCAGGAGAATGGAAGGTAAAAACAGGTAACACTTGAAATAAAACTGCTAGGTTGTGTGCCTGTTGGCAGAATGCTTTTAGTATGCCAATGTTCTGAAAACCAGTGACCTGTCAGTTTAAGACTATTGAGGAAATATCTTTAGGAAGGCTGGTAGTTTGTCTAGGCTAAGGATCTGAAAATGTAAGTGTGAAGAGGCTCATGCATTTATAAGGGAATGGCACAGAAATAGGAAGATTATTGAAGCTTATTGTGGTTAAAAAAGAAGTAAAATTGTTATTGTTAAAAGCATATGGTTCTTCAGGTCTTTATGTAATACCAGACTTAACTTGCTGGCTATGTTATCTGCTTTGTGAGGGGTCCACTACCTCTCTTTTTTACCTACTCTATTTCTAGTTCTCACTAAATCAGTCGATTCCTGCCTACTATTTTGTTGAGCATTCATTCAAATGTAATCATACGCATGAGAGATTCTATCTGACTGAATAGAGAATCCCATTTTTCATGGCCAACTAAATAGATGTATAGATGCTATTGCAGATTAATTGGTGATATTTCCCCCCTTTTTGGAAGGTGAGGATACAAGGAAGACCAGTTGGCTGAAATTTGCCAATCAGCCAGGGAGTTTTTTGGTCTGAATGGCCGTTGCAAAGAGCCAGAGTGTTGTAAAGCCTGCTTGCTCGTACTCGACTTAAAGACCAGCATAAATGGAACCGAGTGCTTCAAAGATACGTTTTTTTAACCTGCTGGTGACATTTTGCACATAGTAGAGCAGTGTCTTTACTTACAAGTCTAGGGTTTGTGCCATAACTTACCTGCTTGCCCTTCTCACTTAGCAGATAATGGAGACAAAATGTGCAACAGTATTGCTGAGTGGCAAGTATGTTGCAGAAAGACTGGGGAACCTCCATTTTGGATTATATCTTTGTGGATATTTAGGGTACAACTAGGGTACCATCTCACTCTATGCTGTGGCCAAAACTTTATTCTGACTAAGCAGAGTAGAACCTTGGACTTTGTGTAAAAGCAACAGCAAAAGGAATTAAGGAACAGAAGGAAGTCAGGGACATAATTTGTAGATTTTTGCTGTTTAGTTGTCTGGGGCATATGATAGAAGCGGTTAAGAAATCAGGGTACCGTTGAGAACCTGAGCAGATGGTGCATTTTAGGGTGTAGAAGCCTGAGGATTTTAAACTGCAGACTTTGGATGTTAGCTGGAGGATGACATTGGTTCTCAATGTAAATGTAACTTTGGTGTGTTGTGTGGTTGTGTTGCAAGTTGCAATGGAGCTGGGTATTATGCCTGAGAAATAAGACTGGCATATCCAAAGGTGAGCATTACTGGAAAGAGTAGGTGTTAGTAGTACTATTATTGCATTGCAACTGTGCCATTGTGCTGTCAAATCTTTTCTGCAAATTCATCAGTCTCAGCGATCTCCCAAACAGAGGTCTGCTTGATGCTTGAATGATTCAGCTGCTAAAAAGTTTGAACTGGAACTTCTCCTGAGTTCATAGGACTTTTGACCTTGTTTTAGCCAATTCTTGCTTGATAAATATTCTAAAGAACAAACAGGTTTTAAAATAAGCTGCCTTTTTCATTAATGTGAATATATCTGAGGCTGTAATAAGTATCTGCTGTAGTGTTCTAATCTGTTGTGCTGTCTTAAACAATTACACTCATATAATTTCTGTGGCAGTTAATGCTGCAAGATGGCTTCCATTAACAGATGTGTTTTAATACTTTTTAATACTTGCTGCAAATGAAAGCAGCTCAACTTATATTGGGACATTATATTCTTAGTGTGCTAGTCACAAGCTAGACAAGGCAGATGAGAAAGTGTGTGGTATAGCCCAAAAAAGTAGGCATTCAGATTTTTATATCCTTTTGATTTTTTTTTTTTTGAGAAAAACATCTTTTGGTGTGGAGATCCTAAACTGGTTTAATAGATTTGCAGCTAGTGAAACTATACTTATATTTCTTTTATAGAGTCAGAGAACATTGGTTCTTCAGGGAACTCCTTACACTCCTGTATCTGCTTTCTGTGGCTTCAGTAATTAAAGCAGTGTAGAGAATGGGTCCCACGGTCCTCATTACATTCTGAACTCTGGCAGCAAAACAGATGTTTCTTCTTCCTTCTACTTTTGTTTTTCTGTGGCATGGCAGTGATGCTAACTTCTCTGACAAATAATGATCTGTCTGCAGCTCCTGAGTGGATAAGCCATGAATTAGTTCTCGGGGACAGGGCAGGAAAGGGTCTGTGGTGAATTCTGACCAGGTAGGATACGTGCGTATTCACAGAGTTGCATAAGCTGAAATTGTTGGGAAAAATACTCCGGGTTCTAGAAAGTCTTCAGATCATCCTTGTTGGTGCTGAGAGATGGATTCTTCTAAGAGCAATTCCCACAAATCTAAATCAAAGCTATACCAGAATTCTTGCGGTATGGTGACACCAGGAGAGGATGTGGATAAGCAAAAGAGTATAAATTAATATAAATCTTTCAGTAGAATTTACAGTTGGTTTGGGGCCTATTTATATGTACCTGGTATTCTCACAGCTATAGAAAATGGACAACTGCAATTCACAGAAACAATAACTTTTTGACCCCTCCTTTTTGGAAGAATCCAAGTTAATACATGACTCTATCTAGTGGAGTTTTCCCAGCTGTCTATCTGCAGATGAGTATGTATATGGTGGTCTCTGGCTGAAAGGCAGTTTGATGAAATTAGAAAACTTTTTCTAATGGGTTAGGCATGTGCTGAGAACACAGATCTGCAGTCTCTTTTAGCATGAGTTAGTCATGACATCAGTGACTAACATCAGTTAACATCAGTTCATTTGATCCCTAGCTTAATCTCTGTATAATGTGCTGTCTTATTTACCTACTGCAGAGTGAGGGAAGGGATAAGAACTGTTTTTTCATGGTACTAAAGGAGTATTGCATGACACAGGCTATAGCAGTTCGTAACACATCACCTAATTGTCTAAGTATTCTCTGGGTTTCTGAAACTCCAGGGTTTTTTTTGGGACAGTTCTTTCACAAACCGGCTGAACTCTAGCATTTGATTATACCCCTTTCTTATAGGGCTGCTTTTGGTGATGTGGACCTGCTAGGTTAGAGCCAGCAGTATTTGGAAAGGATGGGATCAGTGGCTAATCCCACCTTTCTTCCTTCTGCTGGCTCTGGAAATTAGTATTATCTAATTGTGTACATATTAGACTTTTTGGATGGTGATGAAAGGCATTTTTGGTTAGCTGTAGTTGTTATAGTCGGCATCTACACAGCTCATGCTTTTGAACAGTGGCTTAATTTTGTTTTAATGAATTTTAGAATTGGTGTTTTAGAGTAGTCACTTTCTTTTATCACTATCATCTTGCTGTGGCCCTGCAGCCAATTATTGCTAATTGTTACTTCTAGCAGAATCTAGCAAGCATCTTTTGATCCTTTTATCCAGGAAAAAAGGGTAAAGAAGTCTCAGAACTGCATTTGATCTTGAATTTTTTTCAAACAAGTTATTCTGTATTTCTGTTGGAGAGGTCATTTCTCCAACATGGCATAATCTCCTTCCTTGTCTCTAACCACTTAATAAAGGAGCTGACTCCATTGAAAGTCTGATTTCATATCCTGTGTTGTGCAATTCTTTACCTTTTAATTATAAAATGTTAATGAATATGTTTCTCTTCAGAGTGCGCTGTTTGTAGTGCTAAGAAACAAAAGTTTAAACTGAGAGGAGGTCAGTATTTTCATAAATCCACGTAGCTTCGTTTTAGTGAATTTCATGCCATCATGTGGGATTTTAAGAAGTAAAGTGTAATTATGATTCAACAAGGAAAGGAATACCCATGATAATTTTTGGCAACCACAGCAGAACTCTGGTTTTAATCTATTCTTGACCTTCTGCTTTAAAAGGGGAGGATTTCTTTGAAATGAGTCTGCGTTGCATAGCAGATTTCACTATTCAAAACTGAAGCCTTTTCTGTAGAGTGTGTCTGTTCCACCTAATCCAGAACTACTCAAAACACCCCAATACAAAGTTTATTTATTGATGTCTGAGAGAACTAAGTCTGGAAATGAACTATCTTTCTCTGGGTGAAATATGTTCCTTTAATCATTTTTCCTGTAAGAGATTGATAAACTGTTATTTTTTACTTTTGGTAGCTAATATTTTTGATTGATATAGCTATCATATTGAAAACTGTATAGGACAGTAGTATGGACAAAAATGAGTGTCATTTTAAAAATCACACAATTCAGAAAACCAGATTTTTTTTGCTCACGATTTGAAATCACTACTTGCTTTTTAAAACATGATTCTGCTGTGCCTATTGTTATAGGCAACATAGCAGTAAGCAAAATTGGCCAGAAAGACGCTGATGGTGGCTAAAAAAGGATTTTGTTCAAGAGATACTTAAAAATGTAGGCACATGGTTATTTTTTCTAATTTCAGATGAGACAGAGTAGCACAGACATTTTCTTGTTTATAGGTTGTAAACTGTGCAATTATTGTACCTTTCAAAGATATTCTCACTGAGTATAGCTTCTTGAGAGAATTGCTAAGAGCAAGAGGGAGTTATCCCTGAAAATCTCATGATTTATTTGGCACAAGATAAAATTACGAAATAATAACAGCTGTACATACCTTATTATGGCAAATCTCCACCTTCTTCTGTCCTGTTACTTGTGTACGGTGGTAACTTATGTTTTTAATATCCTGTACACACTTTGCTTTTTGCTGTTCTGTACTCTCTCTCTTTCTCTAGCCAGTTAGTGTTAGCTGGGGAAATTTCTGACTTTATTTTCCAGATACAATTGATTTGAAATGGTATAAACTTGGAAGAGTCTTCTGCTTTTGGAAGTCAGGCTTCCTTGAAGACTAAAGTACATCATAGATCTTCATGATCTGATTTTTGATGAAATACTCTTCTGTATAGATTGTGCCAGAAGTATTTTTGTTTTCTTCTTTCATTTTCTTACTATTGTTTTGGTAACAAAAGAATGTGTGTAGTCTGATGAAACTGTTTAATCTAGACTCTACTTTGGTAAAAGTATATCCATCTGTACTATTTGTAGTAGCTTACAATTTACTGTGCATGCTTTTTGTTTAGGAATTTCTGTGTTGGGATGCTTTCAGATAAGTTTTTTGAGGTAAAATTGCTGTTCTTTGGAGAGTAGGCAGGGTGCAAAGGAAATAGAAATGGGAATTGATTACTGTTTAAACTTTTTAATGAACTTGACAAGTTCAAACTTTTTTCCCCCCCTTTGTGCTTTTCTTTTTTTTTTTCATAGGTGCACATATAATTCTCAGGCTACAGCTAGTAAATTCCTGTCGCATTAATTTTAGTTTAGCATTTTGGTTTGTTGATCAAAACTCGTACTGATAGTGTAAAAAATCCGGAAAGATCCCCAGGCTTAAGATATAACAAGGTTTTTATACATTTACTTGGATGTTTTCAAAATGGGCAGTAGTGTTTTGACCATGCTCCATTTGCTCAAGTGTAAAGGACAAAGGTCGTTAGTGTATTTTTTATTAAAAGATTCTTTCTAATCACAAAGCTTAACAATAGCTGCTATGTAGCAAGTAGCCATGGTTAGTTCTGTTGTAGTGTGCAAGAAAGGGTATGCCGTAGTTGTTCAAGTGACAGAGGTTAAACAGAGTATTGGAAGAGGTAGAATTTTAGAACTTTCCATTGCTGAAGTGTTTGTATTGATGTACGGTGTGTAAGCCAAAGGAACTCTTTATCAGATGCGGAAATAAAACCTTAACTAGAAATACATACCAATCTCTGCATATGTTAATCACATCCTATGTACAGCTCGGAGTTTAGAAGAAAGGCCAAGGTAGGTATGCTTGCTTATTCAATATTTGCCAAGTTTTTGATACCTGAAGCACCTCTTTACTCTTTAGGGGTTAAAATTTGTAGCAGCACCACAGATGCGAGTCTGGCAACAGTCTGTATGCAACTCTTGGGACAGGCAGTGTTCCCTATGCCTAGACTTCTCAGTGCCTCTTACTTCTGCCAAGGGAAGAGTGCACGGGCAGAAGGCAGAGGTTTCTGTGACATGCTTCTGTTGCTCAGTTTAAGGTTTCATTTAAAAGGCAAACCTATCCTAGATGTACATAGGGTGGTCTGAAAGTTCTTCTCTGCAGGAATGACATCCCTTCTCAGAGCTCCTGCATCATGGATGTGTTCCTTCCAAATGAATTCCACAGCTACAGTTCTTTGTGCCTAAACTTGAGAATTGAATGGTTTTGCTAACAAGAGAGCCTTGTCTAAGCGTTTCTGACGCCTCCTTACTTGTTAGCCCTTGCATAATATAAGATTAATATTTTTGCTGCACTTTCAAAATACTTAATTTTTCAGTTTAAAAAAACCCAACAATTCACAGTCCAGAAAATAAAGGGATGTTTATTCTTCCTTCAGAAAGACAAGTAGATAGTAATGCCTACAATGTAAAGGGCATACTTTTGTTCAAATTAGCAGAGTGACTGTGGTATTAACATTTAAGAAAAAAAAAGGAAGCAAAGATTATGTTCTCTTGTTGGCTGATGTAATGACGGCGAAACTAGGTTTGTGCCTGATTTTGCGATGTTCTTTCCCTATCTTTTATTTTAATATACTAGAATTTTTTCTACATGGGCAGAGAGTTACCTAGTTCTGTGTTTAGACTGATGTTTGGTGATAGAGGGTAGTGAGTTCTTGCTAACTTTATAGACCATTTATTTTGCATACATTGTGACATGACTGTACCATGTAGATTGACAGAAAGTAAACTAGTGCAAATTAACGTAATGAGTTTGCCCTCCTCTTCTTTGTAGCACAATGGCTGACAAATCAACCAAGCCAGCAAAACGATTATCCACCGATTCCACCAACTCCCATGAGGGAGCTACAGCAGGAGAAATAAGTGCTCTGGAAGAGGCCTTCAGAAAATTTGCTGTCCATGGTGATACAAGAGCAACAGGGAAAGAAATGCATGGGAAGAACTGGTCAAAGCTGTGTAAGGACTGTCATGTGATAGATGGGAAGAACGTAACAACCACAGATGTTGACATTGTCTTCAGTAAAATCAAGTAAGTGCTTTTCTGCTGTAATTTCCTTGTCTCCCCCACATGTTTTATAGATATCATTTAAATTTACCTTCTGTTGCTTACAGATGTTGAGATACTGTTTGTCACTGTCAAAATTGATCTCTTTCATGTTCCTTTACAAGATTTTTTTGCTTTGTCTGAAGATACAGCTTTCAGCTTATGACCTGATATTTTAAATTGACTTGAGTTTCACAGGTGTGAAACAATGTGATCAGGACAAATGGAGGCTTTTGCAAGAAACTGCAGTAAGTGCTGTGGGTGTTTCCTGAAGGATGTCTGAATGAGGTCAGGATGATCTTGCCAAAGCTTGGCCTCAGAGGACTGAGGCTAAGGTGGCATATATGCTCAAAGTCAATATTCTGACAAGAGTCCTGATGTCCGGCACAACACTAACTCAGGTTTGAAGTGTAGGGCCATGCCAAGCATGATGGTGAATTTGTGATGGAGACCCATGGCTGTGATGAATTGTTTAGGATTGTCTTGGTTGTCTATGCTTATTCTTGTGACCAGACTGGCACTTTAGTGAAACTTTCTCCACAGGCTGAAAACCTAGGCAAGCTTGATCAGAAACTCATCAAATCTAGGAGGAGATATTAATCTATTCTGGCATATTCTGTATGAAGCCCAAATAATTTTTGTGGTTTTGTTTTATATATAGAATTGGATTATTTTCACCTTCCCCCTTCCCCTGGTATCTGATATAATAATTTTGTCTTTTCTGGTTTTTGTTACCACAGTAACTGTTTAAATTGTCTCACATCTCATTGTGTTGAGGGTCATGCTTTTTAAAGGAGTCCCTTAATTGTATTTGTAGCTTGTAGTAACACTTACTTGTCTTGTGCTCTCAACTGTGTTGCAGTGCTGGGGACAATGAGCAAACTGAACTGCTTACCAAGGTAGTTGGAAAATATTGCTGTAAGCACTGACCCTTTTGAGTGCATCAAAGCCGAGAAAGGCAGAGAAGAAAAGACGTTCGGTCTTGAAAGTTGTCCAGTGTAACATACACAGAATGACTTATTTGATTGATTGATTTCTGTGTTTCTTTTCTCCTTGGGGATCTTATCTAGGCAGTTGAAGACACTATATATGCATGCTCTTACCCTCTTGTTCTTGTATCAGTCCACTTTCTCTTTGAGTCCCTACTCATATTTTCTTGAAAGTTGTGTTGCCGGAATTAGATATAGTATCAGGGAACTGGTTTATTTGAAATGTATATTTAGGCTGTAGGGTTTTGTTTCTTTCTTGGTCTATGATAGGCAATGTTGGCATTTATTTTGAAATGTTCTTTGACTTTCATCAGCTTAAAGATTTGTCTTATTATTTCCTTTAATGATAGATATAATCTTAATGCTATTTATTCATATCAACTTCTGAGCAAGCTAGTGATAAGACAACCCCATGATATCGCATAAAAAATGTGCAGCATTAGCAGATAGAAGGAAGTATCAGTTTTCGTGACTGTTGGGATAGAAGGAATCCAGTCCTGTTTTACAGGAGTGAGTTCTGAGGTGGGAGGTACCTGCAACTCCAGGGGAATGTCAACATATGCCCTTGCTGCTGTTCAGCAGCCTCAATTCAGCTCGGGGCTTCTTGTTTCTGTCTCTGGGGGGGAGTGCTAGCTCAGCAGTTTCTCAGACCTCTCTCCTGTGACCACTGTCTCGTCAGATGAACTTCAGCCTGGGATTCTTATGGTCAGCGACATGGGGCTGGTGGATTTTGGCAGTTGTAGTCTGGCCAGGGAACACAACAAAGATAAGAAGATGTGTTTGTTATACCCAACTACATTTGCCATTTAGCATTGTGTTAGAATTTCCAAACATATTTTCTGTTGGTTCTTACCAGCAGGGTTTGTTTTCTAACCAGCTGTACTTGGAGTTTATGACAATGGCACCTGTTGTTCAGACACTAGAAAATAATTAATCTGGTAGAAATGTTCTTTGGGTTTATGAGTTACTGTGTATAAAGCCCACATGTGTTGTCTTTCTAACTTTCCCAGGCTTCATTTATTATTATGCTACAGATACTGGCAAAATAGGTAGGAACTAAACGTTGCAGATATTCAGGGTAAAGTAACAAGGAAATTAATAAGAGATATGTTTACCTAAGAGCTACTGAAAGATAATGTTGTAGTGTCCAATTGGTAACTTCCTCTGCTCCAGGAGAGATTTTATCTCTGAAGTAATGAACATTTTTGTAGGCTTAACACCCCCTCTCCACCTCCTCCAAACCGGGTGAACAAAACTTCTGAAACTTTTGAGCAGTCCTTGATACTTCTTCAAAGCTGTGACTCTGTGTCTGTCTTTCAGAGATTAGTTAAGTTTAATGTTGTTATAAAGATTGAAAAAATTCCAGTGAGCCTTTGGTACAAATAAGAAAAAAAGTGTAAAATGCTGTTTTTCTTCTGTGTGAGGGTGTCAGGTCAGACTGAAATGTAATTTCTCTATTTAACTTGCATAAAGGTCCACTGAAACCTTCATGTAAGCACAACACTTGTACGTACTTCAGGACAAGGACAACAAATGCAAAGAATCCACAGTAGAAGACATGAAAGAATTATTGCTAGAATTGCATTCTTTGGTAACAAAACATGCAAACTGGGTGATCCCTTCCTGCAAGGATTTTCGTTTAACAGTAATTTGTAAGTTCTTAAGGGTCTCATAAATCCTTTGAATTTAGTGGATTGTAATATAAGTTGTTTGCTAAAAATTGATTTAATAGATTCTTTTTCTGCCTATTTTTTTTCTTTTCTATTTTAAAAACTTTCTATTGTCAATGCAGAAAATACAAGAAGTGAAGCAACAATGAATTTTTGAATGGAGTTACTTGAAATGAAAAGCTACATGTGAGAGTAGCCACGTGTATGAATATTTAGAATTTGCATCCCCAGAGAGCAGAGAAAAAACACCTACAATTATGCCAAATATTTGGATTGCATTAATACAGTTGGGATAGACTGCAGTTTCTATAATAAGTAGAAGAGTAATTTTTTTTTTTTTTTTTAGGTTATAAAACATACAATAAAGACATCTCTTACAATATTGTTAACTTTCTATGCATGTTGCATCTGGAAAAGCAAAAGAAATTGTGAAGAGTGAATTCCAAAGTTCTACTATATCTTATAGGATGAAATCTGTAAAAGAATACAGCAACAAAAGTGTACATAACTGTAAATATGCTGTAACCTTTTTTTGTAGTTTCACATTCAACAGTTGAGATGTTGTGCTCTGTCCTTTGTATGTTCATTGGATTGCATACAACAGTAACACTGGTTACAGAGTAGATTTTAATTTCAGAGCAGTTACTTGCTTAAAGTTATGTAAAAATCTCTTTTGCTGATTGGTAACAGGATAACTCTTTCTCTTTAAATGGCAAAAATGAAGCAACCTCTTTCTGAAAATCCTGCTCATATGATTGTTAAAAAAAAGCCTGAAAATACTTCCTAGGAAATTTTTAGCTAGTCCATATATTTACTGCCATACTTGAAGACAAGGATAAGTCACAGTCATATTCTATGAAAATGGAAATTTTCATAAATTACTGTATCTGAAGTTTTTGTGACAGGGCTGAAAGTGGTACTCCCACCTTTTTTTTTGTAATCGTAATATCTTCAATTTCCCTGTAGCTCTGGTTTCTGCTAAAATATAGGGGTTTAGTATAAATATCTTAGTAATATTAGATCATTCTAAGCATTAAGTTTTCACGTACTCTCTGAACGTTATATAGATATCTTTCTTTCATATTTTGCAAATGAAGAGTGTTAATGCCATCTGGGCCTACTGAATTTAGAGGCATACAATTTGCAGACATGCAGTAGCATTTCAAAATTCATGTCTTTCATGAGAGTGAGTATTCCATGGATATGTTTTTAGTAGCTGAAACACTTGCCTACCTTCTTGGAAAATTTCTTCATTAACTAACTGGTTTTTTTCTGGTACTCTTCCAGAGCTGCAAAAATTTGTAGGCTGTTTGTTTTGTATTGTGCTTGCAGAGTGCAAATATGGATTTAATGAATCTTGTTGCCTTGGAGAAAGCAGGTTCATTGGTGACACAGGAGAAGGGCACTGAAGGGTTCTGTATTTGGTATGAAAAGCAACATGTGGCTGAATTCTTCGTATTCCAGCAAGACAGTGAGACACAACAGTCTAAGAACTTCGGGATTTTTGTATTAAGGAAAGCAGAATACCCAAGAATAATAGATGCTATGGATCTCTGACCAGCATTCCAGCATGTTGCCTTAGGAACTTACATTTCTTTGTTTAGTGGGGTCACCAACTGCTCTGGGAAATGTGATATGTTAGCTATGCCATACACATACTCCACTTGTTGTATGTAGTTAACATGGTAATAGTAATAGCCCTGATATAAATACTTCTGTTCTTATTTTAGAAGTGTTACCACTTAGCACTGCAAGAATATGTTTTAAGCACTGCCATGAAACTGCTGATTCTGTGACATTATTAGATAGAAAAATAAAAATATTTCTGTTTATACTGGCATGTTACTATGGTTGCAGGCAGGACTGGGTGACGTCACGCCTTGGATCCATTGTGAGCATTTATTTAGGTAGTTGTCTCCATGGAAACACTTGTTTGTTTTGATGTAACTATGTGTTAAATTTTAAACAAATTTTTGTGGTTCTATACTGGATTGTTATGGAAGACTAGTTAAGCTACAGAAGCTTTGTAAATATACCTTACTCCCCACCCTCTAAAATATTCTTGGTAAAAGATCAAGTGAAAGCATAATTGTCCTCTGAAATTCCATTAATAGTTCCTGATGTTGCTTTGACATGTTTTCTTGTTGCTGAGGAAGCCATGTATTCTAAAGGCCAGAAAACTCTCCTCCATCTTTTTGAGAAAGAAAGGTTTTGTTCCCATGGAGAATCATCACAACACACTTTATTGTGACTGACTTTTGAGCAGTTCCACCCGTCTGTCCTCACGATGTCTTGCACACTTAGCTGCTTCGCCTGGTTCCCACAGCCTGGATCAGTGAGGTCTCTACAGGAGTGCTTCCACCTGAGACCAGCTGGGCCTTAATTCAGCAGTAGTTCACCACTGCTGCAAGACTATGAAAGAATCGAAATGGATTATGTTTGGTCTGAGAAGCTGGCAAGAAAACTCTTGGCAGGAATGGTACATGCTTTCCCCATTTGTCAATTGTAATGTAATTGTTGTCTTTTCTTTGTATTGAACAATTGTAATACTTCTTGCTTTCTTAATATATTTGAAAGGACTAGTACTTTGACACCTGAGCTCATTCAAAACAAGTATCTATCCAAAGATCAGGTTTCTCTGAAGTAAATTTTTTTAACAGATTTTGCTGAAGCCTCATAAATTTTTTAAATATGTAAATGGGTATGAAGTGGTCTTTATAAATAAAGGAAGCACATACTAGTTTCGAGATGCTCTTGTCCCCCTTGTGCCAAGAGGCATGAATTCTAAACTAAACCAGTGATTGCGTATGAGAAGGAAGATGGTTTTAAATTCACTTGCTGTTACGCAGGTTTCTTTTGTGCATGTGTAATGGGTGAATTCTGTACCCCTAATGATGTATGCTGATTTTGATTGTGAAAACACTGTTTTTTGTGAGCAGACATCACATGAAAACCTATAGATACAGTGGTGGGCGATTCATTTTGCAGTTGATATGGAATGCTGCATGATGTCATACACAGTGCTTTATATAGCTGCTTGGTTGGTATTTGCCACACTTTGTGGCATATTCCACTTGCGTGCTGCAAGAACTTCTAGTGGCTTAAAGTAGAAATAGGTCTTTCTGAGTTTTTTTGCAGGTCAGCCTTATTTCATCATATTGCTCCATTATTTAAAAATGCCTGTTTTTCATTTGTAAAAGCAGCCATGTGAAATCTGTGTTAGTTTTACTGATTAACAAGCAAGTGTTTTCTGGACTGTTAAATAACATTGTAGACTTTGATCTCATGGATTGAAGAAGATGATAAAGATGTAGAGGATGAGACAGCCTTGTCTGCAGTAACCAGGTGACTGCAGAGTTTAAGATCATGAGATTAACAGCAGAATTACAAACCTGAGCTTCAAAAGGGCAGATCTTGGCCGGTTGAGTTTCTCATTGGAAACTACACTGGAGAGCAGAGGGACCCAGGAGGAGCTGGTTGATCTTCAAGGCATCTTCATCAGAGCACAAGAACAGTCCATTCCTATGTGCAGGAAGTCAAGCAAGCCTGGCAATGGGCTAACGTGGATATATGTGGAGCTTCTGCCTAATTTCAACCACAAGAAGGTGGAAGCAGGGAGAGCCTATGTGGGAGGAATATAGCCCACATATGAAGAAACTACAGGAGGAGAGCCAAGGTTCGTGCCAATCAACATAACTTCAGTCCCCATGGAGGTTGTGAAGAAAATCCTTTTGGACAAGAAGCCAATGTGGATTTGTCAAGGGCAAGTCATGCCTGATTGACTTCATTGCTTTCTTTGTGAAATGACTGGCACTGTGGGTAAAGGGGTGAGGTATACAGTGATTATGGCAAGGACTTGATCCCTGTCACATCATCACAAAATTGGTGAGGTATGGGCTGGAGAGCAGGCCAACAGTCTTAAGAGGCAGCTCTGACACTGATGATGTCAGTGTCAGGGTTTAACCCCAGCTGGAAAATGAGCACACCACAGCCACTCACTTAATTTGCCTACCGTGGAATGGGGAAGAGAATCAGAAGGGTAAAAGTGATAAAACTCATGGGCTGAGATAAAGACAGTTCAATAGGAAAAGGAAATATCTCTCACACGAGCAAAGCGAGACAAGGAATTCATTCACCACTTCCCGTTGGCAGGCGCGTGTTCAGCCATCCCCAGGACAGTAGAGCTCCATCCCATGAAACAGTAACCTGGGAAGACAAAGACCATCACCCTGAATGTCCCCTGCTTTCTCCTTTCCCAGGCTTATATGCTGAGCATAATGTCATATGATATGGAATATACCATGGATCAGTTGGTGTCAGGTGTCCTGGCTGTGTCCCTTCCCAGCTCCTTGTGCACCCCCAGCCTCCTTGCTGGAGGAGCAGTAGGAGAAGCAGAAAGGGCCTTGGCTCTGTGTAACTGCTGCTCAATAACCAAAATCCCCTGTGTTATCAACACTGTTTTCAGTACAACTCCAAAACACCTCTTTGTACTACTCACTGTGAAGAAAATAAATTCTACCAGAACAGATGAACAAACGTTGGAATGTGAGGTGACAAGCAGTCCTTGCATTGAGTGAATTGTAGCAGCAAGGAAGGATAGCTGCATGAGTCAGTGAATGGCCAGCAGGTCTAGGGAAGGGGTCCTTCCCTTCAGCTTGGGGTTGTGAGATGATGTTTGGAGAAAAGTGCCCAGTCTGGGGATGCCTAGTGCAGGAAAGAGACTGATACACTGGAACAGTCCCAGTGCAGGGCCACCAAGATGGTCAGGGGCCTGGTCGTGGTGTATTGTGACTTGTGCAAAAAAAATAATGAAGTTTCTTTATGTTCCTGTATAGGCGATAGAAATTAATTTCTTGTTCTGAAGTTAGAGAATTTTATAGGAAAAAAGTGTGCTTATATGTATGTTGTTTGACTCCTAAAATACAGACATGAGCTAGAAATCCTCCATCTGGTAAAGAGGATTAATATATTACAACTGTTGTAATTAAGATACATTTAATCTGCCTATGTGTATCAAGCTACTAAAAGAATTAAGATGTTATCTGCTTAGAATGTGATGCTGTGAATGGAAGCATGCTGCATTTTATGCAGTTTTTATCTTCAACTTTTTTGTTAGTTTCTGTGTTTTTCATGAAAAAAACAACACTGTTGAGTTGGTAGAGCCTAATTAATGTGTTTTTCCTGTTATCTAGACGTTTAGGAGGTCTGTTTTATGACTGAATTGGAACAAGTCTCATTACAGAATGGTTGTAACATTAAGTTCAAGAAGGATTCAACAACATTCCCGCTTAAAAAAGAGAATGTATTTGTAGTGTCTTCCCTTCTCTGTTTTGTCTTCACCACCAGTAAGAATGTAAGACTCAGAGAAATGTTAACACATTGTTTTCAACTTTGCGGAACGCTGTGGTAATCAGGCTGTTAGACTTGGGGGGTAATCTTGGAGAGGAGGAAAGAAAAGGGGCCCTTGTAAATGCCAAGTGGGCAACACCTGATCTGCCCTTAAGGCTGGGCACTGTATGGTCTTACCTTGATGGAGTTAGACGTGGGCCAGGCAGGTTTGACATACTAATTGGAATTTGTTGCGGGAAGTGATATCACATACAAGGCACCTTCTTGATGTCTTTTGCTGTACCTCTGGCTCGACTCCTGGCTGGTGAGAAGGTTTAGGTGCTGTATATAGAGTTTGGACTTGCAGTGTTAAATGACCTGAGTGGTGTTACTGGGAACCACACCTTTGAAAGTCATTGCCAGGATTAATTAAAGTGGTGTTACTACTTTCTGGCTTTATTGAAGTGGAGTTGTTTATCACTTGCTTCCGTGTGTGTTTGTGTCTGTGCATGTGCTAAAATGAAGGAACATGAACAAAATCCCAGTTTTTCTTTGAACCTTGATCTCTGTGTCTGATTTTCTGCAGCTTTTTACTGCATGTGTATATATTCCCATGAATTTAAAAACAAAATAAATATAATTTTGGTGTGGGATTCTAGTATAATCCCTCCTCTCCCCAAAAGGCAAAACTTTTCCTGTGAGATTTTTTTCCCCAATTTTATGGTCAGCTTTAGGTTCTCATTTTTGCACAGGTTTGTAGATGTTACTAGCACATGAGTAATTTTCAAGACCTTGCTAAGATTGTGAGTGTTGGTGCTGATTCTGAAGGATCTCAGAACATGTTAATTACATAAAGAAATCTCCATGGCAACTTTTTCTAGGAAGATATGCTGTTAGATACTGAAGTTTTATGGTTGAAGGAGCAAATATAGGAAACCATTCAGCTTCAGTGAGGAAGGATGACTACAGTTGACAGAGTGTAGCCAAGAATACCGTGGCTAAGATGTGTACCCTTCTGGTGAGGAGTAACAAGAGCATCTCACCTCCTGCCTGTCACCAGCAGTTTCAACAGTGCAGGTGCTCACAGCACTGGTTACTAAAAAGATGCAGTGCCCCAGGCAGGAAGAGAAGGTTTCTTTGCTATCTGGACATTTGTAATTCAGGCACAGAAACCTCAGAAAACCTAACTGCAGGGTTTTGCATCAAGGCAGTTTCTGCCTAAGCTGTGGAACAGCTTTAAATCAAACCTGAATCTCTGTGAGAGGTGGCAAGCAGTGGAAAATATCCTCAGGCAAAATTGTTTCAGTGGAGCCACGAGTTCATTGTGAAAACCAATGCACTCCATGTCTGTTTTGAATGTGTGATGTTCCTGGAGTCCAGTAGCTTTTCTTGCTGCTTTTACTTCTCGGTAATTGGTTCTGGAGATCCTTCTGGGAATGGTGCCGTGTTGTGCACAGAGCCGCATGGCACACAGGTATGGAGAGCTTGGCAGGGGCTGTGCTGGCTGCTGAAAGGAGAACTGTGCAACTGGAAGTGTGTGGTGCTGCACTGACCTGCTTGTGCAGCCCTTTGCATTGTGCAAGGTGGATGCTCCAGCTTCCTTGGCATTCACTTGGTGGTTCAAACTATGTGCTTTGTAGAAAGGATGGTAATGCATGCTGACAGCAGTTGGAGAACATACCTTAGCAGCACTGAATCTTCTTCCTTCTTCTTTTCCTCAACTTGGTCTGGAAGGAAAAGTTGTGAAAGTGTGGGAAATCCTGTATTCTTACACTGTGAGCTTATTTTCATGGTTATGGCACTAGCTTCATGGAATACTCAGAAAAGCAAAAAGCTTTCTAGAGTTCTCCTTCTGTGGGCAGAAACCTAGAATACTGTAAAGAAAAGGGAAAGCCACCATCATCATCTGTTGAGGAGGAGTTAGTCCTGCAGACCTGTTCATCTCTTTGTCTTTGCTGATACAGCAGAGCATTGTACCACTTAGTGTGATTTGTGATCATGGGCACCAGCAGCTGCAGAACAGTGGTAATCTTTGGCACCAGGCTGTGACTCTCATGACATATGACAGCACTTGCTTCATTGCCCAGATGTCTTCGGTCTTTATTCTATGTCCTCCAGTTGCAAATATTGTTTAAAAATAAAAGTAAGCTAACAAGTAGTTATTGTGCTCTCGATGGCTGTAGGTTTTTTTATGCTATGTGAAAGATGCAACTGATAGCTTTTGTATTATTATAATACTTTGTACAAGATAAGTTGTTTTTCTTTCAGTTAACAACAGATAATACAGTGATACTGTAACATGATAGTTAATTACATCACAACTGAAAAATCAGTTTGAGAAAACAAGATGGGTCTGTGCATATTGTCTGGAATCTCACTCAGTTATACAAGATCTCCAGATAAACTCATTGCAATTCCCAGTCCAGTACCAATTAACCCTGGATTTATCTGCTTCATGATAATCAACTGTTTGTTACTCACTGTGGGGTGGTGTTTGTTAAGCCTCTGAATGGAACTGGCAGTGCCAAGAATGGAAAGTTTATCTGACCCAGACCAGTGTGAGAGTAATGCAAGAGGCTACTGATGAGAGGATCGTAGAGGAGAGGGTGGGCAGCTCTTACTCATCATCCTATGCAGTCCATATTTCACAGAAAAGTGTTGTGTGTTTGCTTCTGCAAGCAAAGCCCGTGGGGCATGGGCTAGCTTAAAAGTGATGACTGCGGTGTTTACCCTTCCTCGCCAATCACTTCCCCATGCCCAGCAACTGCTGCTGCTACAGCCTCAGCTACTTTGTGTCACTAGGGGAACTTAAGGAACCCTATTTTGAAACTCCTTCTGTGCATTTTTCCTGTGACTCAATTTGAAACAGGTAGTAACCTTTCTTCCAAATTTAGGCTGTTTACATTTTCTTCCTGTGATGCATGCTGTATGGAAAGAGATGCCTGGAGCAGTTGTAATGCAGTGGAGATCAGCATGTGTCACACTGTTCTCATTTGGCATGGTGCCAGTGGAAGGTTTTGTAGGTTTGTAAGCATTGATTAGTGTTTACAGTTCTACAAGAGGGTGTCTAGGGGAGGACGTTTTATGTGATTATTTTTTTGGGTGCTTTTTTTTTTTTTTTAGTGGAAGAAATATAACAGGTGAGTTGATATTCTTAAAAGAGCCAATAGGTAGGAAAAGTGAGAAAAAGGGAGTAATTTGGCATTTATAGGTCTGACTTTTTTTTTAGTCTGAAGTGCTTTGTAAGTTGAGAGGTGGGTTTCAAGGCTAAGAGAATAATAGGAGAAGATACTGAAAGGTAGTTATGGTGAAATAAAATATATACTCCATATGGCAGCTGATAGCCCCTCTATTAGGTGATAGTTTTGTGTATATTCAGAAATAAGGACTTTTGATTGTAAGTGTCAAATGTAATTTGAGCTTAGAACATTTTTAATACTAATAATTAAAGATAATGAGTGGTGTGGATGCAAATCTGAGATTAATGACTGTAATCGGATTAGTTTTTTGCTACCAGTAAGTCCTGATACTAGTTTAAAATGAAGAATGTAGAGTATTCAGTTTAGCAGTTCCTTGAAAGGACCAATGCATTTGCCATGTGTTTCAGCAGTTCATCCTTTATTAATAAAATAAAATTAACAGGATTTGTTTTCCAAGATTTTATAGTAAAAATGAGTAGAAATTGTTTCCTTACTTTTACAGAAAAGATGGAACTGTGGTTTCCACTTTCCAGACAGGTTACTTTTCTTCCATCACTTCGCCTCAGCTGAGAGTACTGGAAAAGCTTTACATTATGCTGAAGTGGAAAGCTGTTGAACTAGAATGCACAGAGCTAGTTTGATCTTCTTTTTTTTTTTTTTTTTTCCCAAGATGTCAGACTGTGACTCTACTGGGTCTCCTCTAACCAGACGAAGAAAGCTATAGGAAGGATACTGGGCAGTTAAATAAACTGCTTCATTTTCCTCCTTCTGTGCTGATAAGGTGAACTCTGTGCGCTATAACAGTCTGGTTTTGAGTTTGATCTGCAGATTCAGCTGACTACAACTTCAGTCAACACTGGCCATTTTGAACAGTTTGTCTGGGTTTGATAATTCCTTTTCTGATGAAGTTCTGTGTTCTGTGCCCAACTATATAGTATCTCATGCATGCTTGGGAGATGGTTCCTTTTATTCCCGTTTTAGATGCGATGCTGTGTCACCCAGTCTTTGGCTATCTTATGTTCTAGTTCTACATCTTCAAGTACTAATCTGTGAAAGGCACAGTCCAGGGGGACAGTGAGGGGATCATCACCTGCGGTAAATAGTAGAGGTATATAACTGGATTTCTGTATTGTTAGAGACACCTACTTGATGTTACTCTAACATGACATTTGCACTTTTTGGAAGTTTTTCAACTCCATTTGTCAAAGCCTTGAGATAAAGAAGATGACAAGATGTACTTTCTGGAGACAGTTGTCCAAATAACTTACGCCAAGTGTTGATTAGATTCCTATATGTGTTTGCTCCAAGTGTAATCTCCTAATCTTGGAAGAAATTATTTGCTGAACAGCACAGCTTCTGCAAGATACATTGTCGTGGGTTTCTGTGGCTAGGTTTTGGTAGTGGGGGTCTACAAGGGTGGCTGTTGTTAAAAGCTGCTATAAGCTTCCCCTATCCCATGGAGAACGACTTTAGTGGGTATCTGGAATCTGGCCAGGGTCAACCCGCTACAACATGGGGATTTTTAGAGTTATCGTATTGACTAACCTCTCAACAGCATTGTTCATTGTTGTAAGCTGTTGTTTAAGAAAATGAAGCATATAGAGTGTGCCTGATTTGCATGTAGTCAGAAGAATTCTAGCCAGCATTTCTGCTTGTCATCTTTGTTGAGCTCTGTTTGAAAATCTGAGGGGCTTTTTGGAACTTGGAAGAGCGAGAGGATTTGACTTCCGATGCCTCTAAAAGAATGGACAACCTACCTCTGCTGCAGATTAGAAAGGCACAAAGTCATACTAGTTTTTGTAGCTGTGGTCTCACAGAGCTTTGTTGACTTTTGTAGGTGTATGATACTCTGTAGGTGTAGGATACGATGTTCAGGAGTGCATAAAGCTTGCTTTGGTTGTGTTCTACCCTATTAAGCTTTGTTTAGTAATTGAAGTAGAGCATTGGCCTGAAACATTTGCTGTTGAATTCCTCCTGGCTTTGCTATCCTTACTGTGAGACATTAACTATAAATACATGCATGAAGTACCTAAACTAGTTTTAAATTAACTACTTGTATAAACATTCCTCTTATAGAGGGTTTGTGATAAAAATGACCAGCACGTAGCCCTGCAAAAATGTTTGTCCGTTTCGTGTTTTGGGAGGTTTCAGAGAAGACCTGCACAGGCTGGTATATGCAGCGCAGCACATAGAGCTAAACAGTGTCTAGGTACATGGCATTGTCTTAATCTATTGGGTTTTTATCACCTTTTGTCGACAGTTTGAAGTTGCGCTTTATAGGTTATGAGGATATACTTGTCTTGCTTATGAACAATGATCTACCCTATTGGCAGCACTAATGGAGTATGAGAGACTATGGTGAATGAGATCCCATGGAAATTCATCAGTGGTCCTTATTCAGAAGATTTTATATCACAAATAAATTAGTATATAGCTGGAAGGTAAGACAGCTTTCTGACATATACACTGGAGTAAGAACACAGAAGTCTAATACTATTTGCACCATTAACTGTCTACTATTTAGAAAAGTTACCCTCCTATATCAAACATTGTGAGAATGGATACACTGAATATTCTTGCACCAAAATACCATTCTCAGCAAATGACATTTTGGAGCAATACTTGACTTACTGCTTCTGCTGGTGAAATCAGAGGCTTTGAAGAAAACATTAGCTTCAGAACTGAGATAGTAATTCAGGAAAAAAAGGATGGGAAATCTTAGTTACATTCAGTAAATAAGAACTGCTAGAGATGGCTAATGTAAGAATATACTAATTCCTGTTTGGAAATGAAACAAAGCAGAAATCAAGAGGGCAGCACATCTTAACCAGTACTGGCTTGATACCTTCTTTCAGTAGCTGTTGATCTAAATAAATTACAGATTTCCAAAAGAATGTACACTTGTTCTTTCATAGTCTCCTTGCTGCTTTCACAAGTCATTCCAACATCTTGGAGTCTTCCCAATTATTTCTTGGCATTTTGGTTTGTGATGATGATGTCCGCAACATAGAAAGCTGCATGGGGACCTCCATTTATTGTAACTTTTGCATCTTTTAAATAGAGAAATATGATGTAAATGAGAGAATATCTATATTGGTGTTAACTGTCATAATTTTCTGCCTTTCTTTGGATTGGTTTCAGATGCACATGAGTCAGCAGTGTAAAGACTGATGAACAGATCTTTAAAAGGGGAGGAGATAGAGAATTTGGTCATAGTCTGTTTATAGCTTTCACAAAGTGCCAAGACATTATTGGCATGGACTGTTCTGCAGATTCTGTGCTACAACTGAGAATTCTAGTAGGAAAAGATGTTCCCCTCTCTGGACACAGAGAGAGGATCAATCTCTCACCTGAGGAAGACTGCATCAGAATCAAAATGGCTCCTTTCTGAAGCTGGATGTAGCTTTATTGTAACTACTTGTTTGGCAGACTTTCTCTAGAGTTAGGATTTTTAACTTCAGCTTAGATTTTTTTATCAGGAGATGGATAAAACTCCATGCTTTGCAAACCCTCTGGTTTTTTCTCTTCAATCTCTGCTTCGCCTGTGTTGAATTGTTATGTCTCAGAGCCCAAGGGCATGCTCTTATTGTCTGTGAGGTATATTGGGCGTTGTGCAGATGTTCTTGATTACGATTAGTAGGAGAATCTTCATTCAGATTGATGATTGCCTTGTCAGTTGCTGCACCCTTCTGTTGAGATGGAAAGCACAGAGAGATATTGAGGTATACAAAATCAGTAAGTAGGCAGATACATTCGCTATTTTTTCCCTAAGCTGTACAAAGGTAGATATATATTTCCACAAGATATGGTAAGGAGAAACGATAGAGGCATAGCAGTGGAACTTACTAAAGAATATTCTCTGCATTGGCAATAGCATACATAAGGAATTGTCTTTAGACTTGTAGAAGAAACGAGGCACCACTTTTCTGAAGTGTTACTTGGCTTTTGCTGCTGTATAATTTAGCCTGAACATTTCCCAGATTTAGATGCTTTTTTAAAAATAGTTTAGTTCTCTTCAGGTGAATTTACTCTCCTACTCTCACTGTAAATTGTTTGAGAGACTGTTTTGTCCACAGTCTACCTAGTTTTCTGTCTTGGATTTTGTTTCGTAAAATGGCAATGAGGCTGCTGGCAATGCAGACAATTGGATCTCTAACTGCTCTTTTAGAAGACATGGAAATAAGAGAGATATCGGGAGCTGAACATTGTTGTGAATGTTGGAGTTTTAACATAGATTGAAATCTCCTTTACAAGGAACACACATAGAATGGGAAATTGTACAAGATTGGAGACTGTCTGCATATTTAGAACTTTACTATGACCATCCAGTTTTCATATGGGAAGGCAGCCTTCCAGTAGGGGATGAATATGCTGTTTCCTCATTCTTTTGGTTATATTCTTGTTTTGTTTGAAAGAGAAAATATGCTGTTTCTGCTGTGTGCATACATGCAGTCTGGATTCTCCTTTCTTGAAGGCTGTGATTTGGTCCATGGCTGTTGGTTGTGACAAACAGATGTTCTTGTGGCTTTCTCTGCATGTGACCTCTGAATATGTACTGACATTGTGGTTAGTTTTTGTTCTTTCACTTGGTGTGTCATTCTTGATTTCACACCTTTCTATCTCCAACCATGGTCAATGATTCCCATAGAGTGAGATTGTGCTGGTGTCAGTTAACGCCAGCTGTCTATTTTTAACGCTGCCAAAAAGTGTTAGCAGATATACATACATCCATGTTTTTTCCCTGTCATCAGGATCACTGAAACAACCCCTCTTACATACACACAACTTTTTACTTACCTGAATGTATCTGACCACTCAGGAGAATTCACTATTATTGAGCTGTCACTGGGTTCAGAAATTGCTTTCGTGGTTGTATGGGATATGACATGGAAAACCATCCAACCTTGTGAAATCCTTTGAAAAACTGGAATTTTGCTGTTGTAAAGCCATCTGACAATGATGTTTACTTATTGAGACATTCTGATAAAACTCTCTTGGTTTTATATTCTGTGTAGTTAATATCTAAAGGAAAGTTCCACCTTGGATTAGATGAGACTGATGCTCTGGCTGCCATAGTAGAATTTTTGTAAGCAATGAGTTGCTTACTGCTGAGATGCAGTTCCCAAATACATCAAGCGGTGTCACTTAATGTTTAAATTATGTTTCAGAAATAGCTATGCAAAACTATTTCTGAAACATATGTACAGTATTTCTTACCTATTGTATTAAATGCTATTACACTTTTCGGTCAAAAAAACCCACCCCGAACCAGTCTGTAACTGGGAATACTCACTTGGAGGGTAGGGAGCAATGTCTTGAAGCTGGCTACCTCAGGTCTCAGTCAGTGCTCTCTAAATTTCTTTAGAGAGAAATACAAGTAAACTTGCTGTGTCTTGCAGTATGGTCATTATCAAACAGCTGCCATGCCTGAATAGTAGGATGAATATGCTCTGTGTGAGTTCAAGGTTGCTTTATTCATCCCTTTCCCTTCATTTTTCTTGTCTTCAGCCAGGGAGTTTTTTCCTTTATATTGACCAGTGTAATTTCTCAATGGGAGTTTTGTCGGAGGCTGTTTCAGGCCACTGAAACAGTGTTGCAGACATCTTTCCCCACAGCAACAGGTTTCAGAGGCAGTTTTACTTGAGCTTCATAGTGATTTGAAAACATATCCCCATAGTATTCACCCTTTGCCTTACCTCTGTTTTACATTGTCATTTTCATGTTGCTCTGATGTGGATTGGCCCAATGTAGGCAAAATGGCCATTTTGGTAGCTGTAAAATTCCTGTCTGGGAATTAAAAATCCCTCATAGTATTAGACATTGTATGGATACAGAGCTAGTCTTTTTGCTGAAACATCATAAAATCTCAAGAGGAAAACAAGAAAGAAATTCTAGGAAAGTTAGCAGCACATAAAAGTAGGTTTTTTTTAATGTGACTTTAAGGAAAAACTGAAAGGAGAAAAAATTTTGGATGATATGTTACTAGAAAGAAACTTGGATCCTCGCTGTTGTGCCAATAACAAAGACTTAGATTCAGTTATTATTTTGTTCCTTGTGCAATGGTTTAGGATTCAATTCAGTTCTTAAGGAAAGCATAATTTAAGTTCTAATATCTTGAGACTTAGTGAGTTAAGATCTTGCTATGTCTAGTCCTATTTAATAATGCCATTGTTCTTTGACTCCCTGTGTTTGAATTTTCTCTAAATTGAATCAGATGTCATACCATATAGTCATTTGATATCTAGTTCTTCGTGAGATACTGAGCTTTTCTGTTCTGAGTCTCATTAATAAAACCAGCACTGTCTTATGTAACTCTTTATTTTCTCTGTGGAGATTTCATTTTTCTTCCTTCTATCAAATGTCATGTCCTGTTCTTGGTTAGCTGGTCTCATCAAAAGAGGTAATGTCTTCCCTGAATGTCAAGACAGTCAAAACATTGATACTATATGTGGAAAGAAAGCAGTGAGGCAAAAGCCTGAGGTGACTGGGTGCTAACATGAAAGTTCACTAAGTTATGTCTCTTTTTCTGTCTCTGAGCATCATGTATTTATATAAATTCAGGTTAATAATATAAGTCCTGAAAAATAGCTAGTAGTCTGAAAACTGTCCTTGAGAATATTGTTCTAGTCATACTTATGAAAAATTTTGTGTAGTTTCTGTGGATTAACTGTTTGGGATCGAATGCATTCACTTTTGCTTAGAGGATGTTGGGCCATGCAGTACTGGCCTTGCCCACGGTCATGGCTTGCAACGGTGTTTTCTTTGAACAGTTTTTGTGTTGAATGTTGTTTCATTGTATGTTGATTGGTCTAATTTTTAAACAAATATTTTCACATTAAGTGTGAAATCGAGAAAGTGAATCAAAATAAACATAATTGCTGGAGGTTTTTTAGTTCTGGGACATGAATAAGACATGTTAGCTCACGTGGGATTGCTGGTGAGCTCTAGAAGGATGCCTTATCTGTGTATCCTATTTTTCATTCCCTAGGTTATCAAACAGTACGTTCATGTGCATAGCTTTAAATGACAGAGAAAGTACAGGTGATGTTGGTTCTTTGCCCTGTCCTCTCAACTGTAATGCCTTTTCTGTAAGGCCCTGCACTTCAAAAGCTGAAAGAGCTTTTGAAACTGTAGCGGTTGTGTCAGCTTCTTCAGCTTTCTGAAGGTAAAATGGTAAGTATTATTATGTGAAAATAGCTTCTTACCATTAGCTTCTGTAGTATGCTCAGCCTGGGAAAGACTGCCAGATGAAATGGTTAGCTATTGAGAACTCTTAGTAAATCTTCAACTATCCTTATCTGCTCTCATTTATTTGTATGAGGCTGACTTAATGAGCACTGTGACATCATTCTATTGGATTTTTGTATTTTGGATGTGCTCAGCAGTGTCTCTGGCAGCTGTGGTCTGTATGGGATTGTTATACTGTGGTTAGTTTCTGCTCCCTTCCCCTGTAATCTGCATGTGTGTGTGTGCCCAGCCTAGTGCATATCCTTAAGATGACAAGAATCAAAGAGCACAGCAAATAAATTGAGTCCTCTGGAGAAGAAACCAGCATATATGCCAGAACCCTGATTGTGAGGCATTGTCTTTCTGCTTCAGTACTGGTTTGTCCCCTACCATTTGGGTCTAAGACCTGTCCACAGCCTCTTGTTTCAGTTACTCTGAATTTCCTACATCTTTTGGTACTTTGGCTAACCTTCCTGCTGATGTCACTTACCCCTGGCATGTCCTTTATTGTCTTAACTTCCAAGTTGTGCTGACAATAGTGCCAGCTCTTCGTGCACCCAAACAATGGATTTCTGTGTTACTGAATGACATTATCTGTAAGTTGCATGTCACTTACTGGATTCTTTCACAGGAGTAGACAGCATTCCATGGAGTGATACTGTCTTTCATTAATTGTGTGTGTACAGTTTTTACATTCTTTGCATTGAGTCCAGGGGATCGACAACCAAAAAGCGATCTCTCTTCTATAGCAAGAAAAGTTGAAGTAATTCCAGACTACTTGGTAGCACCTGCTTCTATCTCTTTTCAAATTCAGGTACAATGTCTGTCATGTGAAATATACTTGCAGATTCCTTCGATGTAAGTTGGGGCATGTGCTTTTTTCAGTTTCACAGAGTTTTTCTAATGCTTCTTTTGCAGCTTTTTATCAACAGATAACCATCACACAGATCTTAATTTTAAAAGATTCAAATATAACATTATTTTTGATCCCTTAAACTGAAAAAAAATCCAAACAAATGAAATAAGTGGATTCTGCTAGTCTTTTCCTCTAAACCGTATATAACCATCAGACCTGCTTTCTGCTTGGAGTTTCTCTTTTCCTCATCCTCTCAAAGTCCCATTAATTTCTTTAACCCCTTTAATTCATTCTGGCATTTGCTTTTCTTTGGAAGCATTTACTTATTAATGTTTTTGCCAAGTCATGCTCTTTCTTCTGTCCCCCCTTCATTCCCTTCCCAATCCTATTTTATCTGATAGGCTCATAGCTGTTGTGTTTGTCTTTTTTTGAGCTTCAGATTTTATTTTAGTGGAAACGAGTTTTCACTGTAAGTGAAGCACATAGGAAGGAAATGCCGCAAAAATAAATCCAAAAGAAAAGAAAGGTTAACTTCAAGTATTGGAAAAAGAGAGTTTTCATGAGAGAAGCCTAAAATATTTAAGTTGCAATGAAGACTGATAAAGATATTGACTGGTGGTTTGGTGAGCTGCTGAAGTCTTCTTGCTTCAGATTTTCACAGCATGGCAGTTGTCCCAGTTTCAGATACTTAGAACAAACTAGGCACACTCTGCTCTACCCTTGCTCAGTAATGAGTCAAAAAACACCTGGAGGGAAACTGTCCCTTCCAGTTTCAGTTTCTGAGTGAATGATGTGAGGTGTTCTGCCCTTGCTGCCCACTCCCAGAGAGGTTTCTGCAAGTCACAACTATTGCAAACCTATTTTGCTTCAAAGATTTTGTCTGTAGTACCTTGTAACTGTCAATGTGTACAGTACAAATACCTCTAACAGTTATTATTGGTGCACATTGTGTTCACAGACTACATCACAAAGTCTTGTGTTATTACAAGTAGCAAGAAAGAATCAGTGTCTACTGTATTAAATGAAGAGGAGGGATGCTTTGGGAAATACCCTAGTAATAATCATAAATCATAAAGTTGCTGCTTAAAGTGGTAAATAAGAAAAGTCTATGTGTGAAAATTAGGAAGTTTCACCTGTAGTGAGTGTTTAGGATTGCTTATGATAAGAAAACGAAGGCTGGTCTGAATGTCGTAGGAAATATGCTTTTGGTTAGCCCTTAGGGTAAAAAGTCTAACTAATGGTCTTGTTCTCAGTTATCATGACACCTTTATATGATTAATTTGAATAATTTCAATCATTAATTCTGATAATTTAGGAATGCTTCTTACTATATGTTAGCAGTTCCCTACATGAATGTGGGAGACTACTACAAATTAGAAATGGCCTGATTAAGCTTATTGTGCCAATAAGAAACTGTGACAAATAGGCCACTCATGCATTTTCTTACTAATGCAATCCTTTGTTCTGTCTTCTGAATGAATGAGACTGCCTTGGGAAGGGAATAAATATAGGGAGTACCTGAATTCTTATTTGTTCTAATCTACAGGAAAAGACACTGTTGAATTTTACTTGACTGCTCAGTTGACTGAGACACTCAAGTCCATGGTGAATTTAGAATAAATAAACCTCACAAACAAAACTCCTTGAATGAGAGTTTATGGAAAAATATTTGTTGGGCTCCCACCTCTAGTTATGCTGTTTTCAGACCCTCATCAAACTTTCTATACTCCTTAGGCCTTTGTGGGTATATGATGATTTCCACAGCAAAACAGTCCTGGTTAGTGTATCCTGCTGTAATCCCCTCTGGCCTGCTAACAAAAATGGAAGCTTCTCCAAGTATTTCTACATCTTCTTTGCCCTCTTCAATCTAAGAAAACTGGAAAGTGTCCTTTTGGGATGGTAGTATAGGATGAGTTTTTTGGGGCAACTCAGAGATTATGGGAGGAACTATTAAGTTGGAGATTTTGCTTATTAACACTGACTGTATTAGTGCTATGAAGATAAAGATCTCTAATACCGGTCAAGGATTTTATGTAATTACTTCTGTGGAGTCTATTTGTGTAGCTTTTCTTTTCAGCTGAAATTGTAGACAACTGTTAATTCAAATAGTACTCAAGTTCAAATAACACAGAAGTATTCATTTGCAATAGTATACTTTCACACTTATGAACTCAGGACACTGTTAGTAGTAATATTTGCAAATGAAAACTGCATAATTTGCTATTCCAATCTAATTTGGACCAATGTTTGATAATTTGCACTTCGTTTACTGTGCTGATGTCCGGACTCAGAACTGATGCTTTTATATCCGTGAACTTGGGCTTCCAAGAGGAAACCAAGGATTTCAGACTTTAGTTCAGAACCTCCCCATTTGTCACACATGGTAATACATGTTCACACATGGAGAGACCCCTCAAGGAAGGGGAAGTGATGGGAAGCTTCCTAAAATTCTTCTATGTTCATTCCCAAACGTAGGCATAGATACGGAGGCTGTCATTAGTGTACCATGAACACACTGTTTCTGCCACCAAAGGATGATGCATTAGAGTAATTCTGTTTTGTGTAAGCAGCAGAGCTTAAAATAGAATGGTATGTAAGAATGTATTCTTTCTAAACATAAAGGCTTCTTTGTGTTGTAATAAAGTACAGGGCTTTAAAAATTTTTATTGTTAATGTCCCTCATACATATTTTGTTCTTTTCATTGAGGTGGCTGACTTTATGATGTCTGGTTTTGTAAAAGCCTTTCTTTCTTCCCCACCTTCCCTGATTTGTTACTATTTTCTATTTTGTCTCATTTTCTGTTCAGCTTTAACTTTCATTTCCTGTGTCTGATTTTTAAATATTTTTAAATCTAAAGTATTTTATCTGCTAGGTCTGTATTATTTATCTGTTAGGTCTGTATTAACTCTCTGGAGTGCTAAACCTAAGAGAGGAGTGTTAAGAGCTGAGTGATCACCCTTGGCATACTTAATTGTAGACAAGTTGTTTGAACTGGTAACACTTGGAAAATGAAAGTGATGTATTTGTTTTGCTATTTCCATGGAAACGAGATATGTATAATGAGCTTCTGAAAACAAGTTACAAGTATACACAAAGAAGATGATTCTTTGAAGCAACTGTTTAATAGAAAGAAATTAGTTCGTTTAGGGGGAGTTATGGTTGGGGGCTTTTGTGGTGTGTTTGTTTTTTTAGTTTAACTTCGTGACTGCTGAAAAGCTGATATTAGGAAGGGGTTTTTTGAATGTGAACAGGGTATTAAAAATGCTGGAAGTAAATTGGGGGTGTGATTGCCTTATGTGTTATGCAGTGTTCGCAGTATTATAATTTTTCATACAATAGTTTGGGTTGGGAGAGAACCTTTTACAGGTCATCTAGTTGAACACCACTGCCCCTGCCACCTCTTTCCCTCTCCCCAGTGAGCAGGGACATATTCCATGAGACCAGGTTGCTCAGAGCCCCATCCAACCTGACCCTGACTGTTCAGGGGCATCTACCACCTCTCTGGACAACCTGTTCCAGTGTTTTGCCACCCTCCTAAAAAAATTCTTCCTTATATCTAGTCTGAATCTGCCCTGTTTTAGTTTACAACATTACCTTGTCCTATCACAACAGGCCCTGCTGAAATCCGTGGCCCCATCTTTCTTATAAAACGTCTTTAGGTATTGAAAAGCTGCAATAAAGTCTCCTGGAGTTTTGTTTTCCCTGGGCTGAACAACCCCAAATCTCTCAGCTTTTCCTCATGGCAGAGGTGTTGCTTCCCTTTCATCTTCGTAGCTCTCCTTTGGACCCGCTCTAATAGTTCCATGTCATTCTTAGGTTGGGTGCTCCAGAGCTGGATGTGGTGCTCCAGAGGGGCAGAATCACATCCCTCGACCTACTGGTCGTGCTGCTTTTGATGCAGCCCAGGGTATGGTTGGCCTTGGTGAGCTGTGAGCAAACATTGCTGGCTCATGTACAATTTTCCATCCAATAGTAGTCTCAAGTCATGATCCATAGGGTGTTTTTATGGACCTGAAAGGGGCTGATCCTGTGGCTTAAGAGTGTGTAAATTGAGGTTTGTTGAGAGACTTCCTTTGCCATTTCTACTGACTCAGTCTGTTTTTTCCTATGCATTCAACCCATGACTGTACAGACAGAAGAGAGGGTAGTAGCGTGCTGTCCTAATTAGTGATAATGATGAGAGCACCTGCTCAGGGGTGTAGGGTTGCTACTTGGTAATCTAGATGCTGGTACATGGAATACATGTTCCATACCTGACAAAAAAAAAAAAAGGCCAGAACACATGAGTTAATCAAGAGTTATGTTCCTAGGGTTGTCCACAAGACTTGATGTATGATGCAACTGTAGAGTTTCTGAGTTAATTGTGGTAATGTACAAGTGGGTTTGGCAATATTGTAATAGATGGAGGGTAGAGTGGGGATGTTCTTGGAGTGTAGAAAAAGATAATGAATTTCTAAATTAAAGCTGCTTTATTTAGGAGACTTGGGATATAGTTGCAAAAATTCCTTTACTTCCAATCCCGTTTCTAGCATCACTTCAGTTAATATTGTTTTCTGGTAAAGAATATCAGCCACAGTGCACATTTCTTTTTCTTTTGAGGTCTAGCTGTAATACTACATTGGTCATATATGTGTCCAGTTTGTTGGTAACACCTTAAGTTGGAGGGGAAAAAAACCCTCATTTTCTTGCATAATTTAAGTGACAGGAAAAAGACCAAATGGGAAAGATAGGTATACCTGTGTCTTGGACCAGATGTTCTTTGTTCCTCTAGGCAGCCTTATTTATGTATTTTTCCTTTTAATTAAAAAAAACAAACAAACATACTCTTCTATTAATAAGTGTGCAACCAAAAATTCTTCATGTGTTAATAAAACCTTGAAATCAGTTCAGTTGGTTAGAGCATGCTACTAATAATGTCAGCGTTGTGGGTTTGATCCTTGTATGGGCCATTCACTTAAGAGTTGGACTCGATGATCCTTGTGGGTCCCTTCCAACTCAGAATATTCTGTGAAAAATAAAGGAGTCAACATGAATTTCAGCAGGTTTTGCTGAAAGTGATCATTCTCTTTCCCACTGTGATCATCCTGACTGATGGTCCAAGCTACATCTATGTGTTACAGAAAATTATCTTTGAAATGTCTGTATGGTAGACTTGGCCATAAATCTGTAGTGAACAGGGGCCTTAGGGTGTTGTTATGCTGAAGTTTCACAGTGATTGCCAGTTCTGCCTTTTTCTAAATGAGAGACAAACCAAAATGAAGTCTTGACCTCTTGAGCTGGTTAAAAGTTCTTGTATGTGTTTCATCAGAAGTGGGATGTTAATCCTATTAAGAAAATCCTGGAGAAATTCCAAGTAGTTAATTGCAGTTTATTCCATGTGTCTTTCTGATTAATGAGATACTGGATTATATTCTGCATTTTTACTATCGTGATGTTCTTTCACTATCTAATTCCATGAGGTACTCAAGCACATGCTTCACCTAAAGCGGACTCGTTGTTGCCAACAGTGATGTTTGGTCAGAAAACAGAAAAAATTTATTTTGTGGGGGTTCTTGGGGTTTGCTACATATGTTGGGATGCACTGGAAATAAAGCATACCAGTGATGAGTGGTTATGTAAAGCATTCTGTTAGTGTTGAATTTTGTTGTGAATAACCAATTTCTCCTTATTTTGAAAGCCCGGGGTAAAATTTTGTTTTGTGTTTGATTAATTGCAGTATGAATCACTTCCTAATTGATGGTCTCTAAATCAGAAATCTCACTTCTTTTCATCAGTGGAGGCACCCTTTCGCTGAGAGGGATTTGACCACAGAAGGTGTCTAAGAAGATCAAAGATAAAGCGATGACATATAGTTGAATTGCTCTTCACAGTGGTCCTTTTGACACTTGAAATAAAATTAAGTTTCTATGCATAGCTTTTCTAGCCCACTATTTCTGTTGCCAGTGCACACTTTCTCTATCCTAGCATCCATTGTTTATTCCTACATAAACAGCTGTCACTGTTGAAAGGACTGGTCTGGGTTGTGTGGTGGTGGCTGGGTTAGTTTTTTTTCCTGAAAAAAAAAATTTTTGCTTGAAATGCTCTCTAAATTGGCATAAAAAGAAATGCTCAAGCAGCAAACAAAACTTGTGTAGTAGGATGTTTCCCAGCAACATGGACTCTCAAATATTACTTTGACTTTGAGAGTGCTCTAATGTTGTAAACATTTTCTGCTTTTAAATATGGTCCTATTTAAGTATTATATCAGTGTAAGTATCAAAACATCTTTTTGAAAAGGCTTCTATTTGATCTATTAAATTTTAGCTTAAAACATACGGCAAAATTTTGGGGTGTAAATTCTTATCCAAAACATCAGGGAATCTGTAATTTACTAATACAGGAACAGGTGTGGTTTGTGTCTTCTGTAATTCATAGAAAAGAAAAAATAGGAATTTTTTTAATGGTGAGTAAACTCACTAATGCTGTGGCCTCATACCTGAATTTTAAAATGATGAACATTAAAAATAGTTTTGTATTAGGGAATAGAATGGAACAGTGTGTACTCCACAACATTATCTCCTGCCTAAACTGAATATTTTAAAATTCTAGAAAACAGACGTGCATCAACCTGCTTTGGGTTAAACACATCTCTGTAGGGAATGTTGAGTTTCTTTGTAAGAGTTCTATCAGTTGAACCCTCTGGTCTGACAGACCAAAAAAGATCTGCAGGAATGACAGTATAAATTGGTGTTTGTAAAATGTGAATTTCCTACTGGTCAAATTTTGCACCATACACTGCTATAGCAAAATCCTCTCCACTAAAAATTAATGTAAGCAAGTAATTTACTAATGTGTAAATATGGTCTTCCTATTAGTGAAAACAACAGCAGGTATTCAGCTCAGAATTTCTGGGGGCTTTATGCATTTATCAGGCTGCTATTATGTTTTCTGTGCACCTGTGAATGTTTTTTGAAGGTGATGGTCTGAGAAGCAAAACAGGTATTGAATTTAAATGTGTTATTTAAAAAATTTGTCAGTCTTTAATAGGGGAGGAATTTCAAGTTTTTAAATGCTTTTCAATAGTTTGTTTTACACAATAACATTATTCTTAATTTTCTTGTGAATACATGATTAGTGACCTATGAATAATATTATATTATAATATGATAATAATATGATAAACAGTTATTCAAAGATGAATAAAAAATAGTAAATAACAAGAATCATCTAAGATACTTCAGGTGTTGTCTTATGCATGCAGGCTTTACAAGTGGTCAACCAAATGAGGCTATATTTGATTTGATGAGCTGCAGGCATTTAAACAGCAGATCAGGTCCCTCTGTTTCCTCTTTATTTCGGAATGTTTGTCAAGGGAAGTTTCTAAAGTGTTGTCCTATTGATGTACATAAAAAATGAAAGTGATGTTACTGGGATATGTTTTATTTGACTCCATAAATGGGCTCCATGGGTCTTCCTGTTCTGTTGCAGTTTTCTGTTGTTCACTGTGGTAAACCACAGCCATTCTGCTATTCTTGGAATGTTTTTTGTGCTCTCTTGTAATTTCTTTCAATTGCTGTTTGTTTCAACAGGGGAAAGTCCTGCAGAACTATTACTTTCGATCAGTTTAAAGAAGCTCTTCAAGAACTCTCCAAGAAGCGATTTAAAGGCAAGAGTGAAGAGGAGGCACTTCAAGAAATGTATAAACTAATTGAAGGAAAAGGCCCAGTTATATCTGGAGTAACGGTATGTTACTGATCTAATGGATGGATTGTTTCTACCTGTCCTTTGTTCTACTGCATTATTGTATTTACCTGCTTCCCTTTACAATACACAAATCCAATTCCTCTGCGAGCCCAAAGGGAATAACTACTAAGCAGAATGGGAGCAAAGATTATGCAACAGATGAGTATTGCACTACTATGTATTCTTGAGTGGCACTGTCTTTGCTCCTGCTCAGAATTGTAGTACCACCTAGCAGCACTGTCAGGAAACTTCTGAGCTCTTTGTGTGTGGTTAGAACAAAGAAATGTTCGTGAAGGGGGTGTATCCAAATCAAAGAGAGTAGAAGAAAATTAAATTTATAACCTCATGAAACAGTTCTAAGATGTTATGTGAAATGCCAAAAAGACTAAAATAAAGGCATCATAAAATACATTTAATTGCATCATGTGAATCCCAGAACACTGGAAATCTGAGAAAAATTGTCATATGATCTGTCTTTGTCTTTTGTTTATTCCAACTCTGTCAGAACTATAATGTTCTTTCTTTTTCATTTTAAAATATTGCTATTAAGCTTTATGTTTGAAAAGGAAGTTATAAAGCCTACTGTACGTAAGTTCGGTTGTCCTTTCAAATGCTCAGGCTAGGCAAGCTCTCACCCTGTAGCTTAGGACATACTGAAGTGTTTACCATCAGCTTGAATAGCTGTCAGTTTAGTTCGTCTGCTTAAAATTTGCGATCCTCCTGAATTTTGGCTTTAGAACGGTGAATGAAAATACAATTTTTCCAGAAATTCGTTCTGTACAAATGATCAATGTAAATGTCAAGTGGAAAGATCTCTTTTGAGTTGCAGAATTTGTCAGATTTTTACCAGATTTTATTTTATTACTCTTTTTACTCTCGTTTAAACCAAGTGGTAGTTTTGATACTGACTTAAAATGTTGAACCTTCCTTTTTGCTCTTTACTTACCTTAGTAAATTTGAATAACGTCTTAATCTGTTCAGGGGTCCTCCTTTTGAATCGTGTACATTATTCTAGGCCTCACTCCTGATTTCATTTTTAGTATTACCTCAATCAGACATTGAAACGATCAGCGTCTGCTCCTAAGGCAACAGCCTCTTTCTGTGCGGGGTACAGGGTGATGAGAGGGCTTTGCATATGCAGGTGATATCGTGGGTTCTGCAGAGGTACATGAGTGTGCCAGCAGTAGGGGGAGAAGAATGGAGGGGGAATATGAGCCAGCAGTGTGAGGCTTGCCTGTGCTCCTGTTGTGTGTACAGTCCTGGAGAGAGCTGGAGAAGAAGTGAAGAAAGTGGGATCACAATATTCTCTCCTGCTTCCTGGAAAAGTAAAGGACAGGAGGCAGAATTAAAAAAGAGGGAGATCACAGGCTTGGGAGTGTTTGTGTGTGTGTATGTGTGTGTGTGTATGTAAAACCAATTTTCATGTTTGCTTTATCATGCTAATTTAGTTTCTGGATGGTAAAAATGACATATGGGCTTGGCTATTAAGGGCATTAAAATAAATATGTGAATACATGGCCACTCTGCCCCTGCAAACCAGGAATGCAGATATGAAATACCTGTGCAAGCATTCTAATGCTTTCTTTGTTTACTATGGGAAATCTGTATCCTTGAAATTTTAAGTTGGACTGCTTTCCGTATGATTAGACAGAGTCACATGAAGCTTTTCTTAGACTGTTCTAGGATAACTCAGTCATGCCATGTATTGTGTGCCCTGCTGTGTATAGCTCTGCTGGTGGTCACGTAGATTTGGTTCAGGTTCCAGACAAAAAACTTGAGTGTGACTAGTGACATATTATTCTAAACATATTAAGGAAGGAGTTGAAAACATGATTAAGTGAAGCTTGTGGATAAGAATACTTTAGCAGCATGTGGGGATTTTTGTGTCTTAGCTTTTTATTTTTTGTACTCGGTATTTTGGGGAGGCGGTCAGGGGAGAGCATATCTCTGTACTGAATGGCAACCTGGGGAAACCACTGCTTCAACAGGACAGATGGAAAGTTTACCTTTGTATGAGGATTTTAGTGTATGTTGTGACAGAAGGGGTTTTTTTCTTTTTCTGTTTATTATTTTTCTTTTCCTTCGGAATGTTATGGAATTACAGAAATCCCTGCTTGAGGTGGTTGAGAAGACTCAGCAGCCAGACAGTGAAACTGAGTGAATTTTGGGCTGCTTTCTAATGTGCAACGGAAGGTGTATGGTTGGCTTGGTCATACAGGAAGAAAAACAATAGGAAAGTGATAGGGATTAATGAACCCTGTAGCTTTATTTGCTCATTTGATAGTGATCTGTCAATAAAATATGCAGTGCAGGTCATGTAACTTTGACAGCTTATTTTCAGACATGTAAATGAAGTCTAGGGCCTTTTAGTTATCCTCAGTCCTACACAAAGGTTACCAAAGCAAGATTGAGGTTCTTTCTTTTCTTGTACTAAAAGCGGTGTGCCATAGCAATGTTGAATGCATTTCTACACCTCCTGTGGAACAGATCCTTGCTTTGGTCATTGCTCACTCTTAAAATAAAACCAGTTAAACTTCAGTGTATATTTGTCAGGGTCCCTGACATAGAAATACAGAATAATTACAACTGCAAGAGACCTGGGATGATCCCATTCAAACTTGCTGACAGGATGGCAAACTTCAAATCTAGATCAGGGTATTTGGGGCTCAGTCCAGTCACATTTGCTGTGAGAGTGGTGTGGGTGGCAGGGCAGTACAGCAGTGACAGCACTTTAAAAGCTAGGTGATGGGTGCTTAGGGTAATGGTGATGTGGGCAAGATCGAATTCTCACAAAAATGGACCTGTTAAGGAAAGATCAGGGGAAGCCAGAGTGCAGCCCACAGAGTGTGGTAAATGAGACAGAGCAGATGTTGCAGCAGAAGTGCAAAGAGGCCTAGAAATTCCACTTAAGACTATGTGGATCTGCTTGAAGACTGCACAAAGGTAGTCTGAAAAAGCTGCAGGATATATTCTGTCCAGCACATGGACATCCATTAGTAGAAGTCTACAGGACTGCCATTAAGCACATCAGAGTCCTTGGCTCTATAGGAAGGAGTCCTGTATCCAGGTCCTGTGCTTCAGAGCTCCTGTGTCTTCCTGGAGGTCATGGCAGTGGTTGCCTCTCCTGTGGGAAATGTGCTGTGGTCAAGGCCCTCAGGTTCCAGGTTGAGGGGAAAGATGAAGCAAAGACTGACATTGTGGAAAACACAAGCTACACAAGGTGAGGAAGGAGCGACAGCTGGAGACCAAGTGGATGGAGACTATGGAGATAGAGGAGGCTGGGAGCTTGTGACTTCTGGCAACAAAGTCGCTGATCTGTTCCACCTACAGTTCTTCAGTTTCAGAATACATGTAGTGTTCTGGGCACTGGTGAGTATCAACAAGACCCATCAAAGTCAGCTGAGCTTGAACTTGGAGTTCACGCAAAAGGGAAAAAAAAGAGTGATAGTGTCAACCAGCACTATCTCACTGTGGGGACAGGCAGGTTCTTTTAAGCATCCTTGGTAGAATGAAAATTGCCCTCAGGTTTGTAGTTAGAGCTTTATTACTATAGAAAGATTTTTTTCATTACACTTAATTTCTAGCAATTAGGATAGCTTTCCTATTACTACCTAAAATTGCAGTTACCTATACTTTTCAGTCACTTTGAACACTCTGCAGATCAGGTCAAATTCTTAATAATCAGTGTGTAATATAATCATCATAATCGGGACTGTGACTTTAAAAAGTATGTAAGAAGAACAATAACAGAAGGAGTGTCATGATTGTCTAGCCCACAGTGAAGTTCCTCCCACTCTGTTTCCTCTTCTACTAAGGTGTGAGTGTCCCCTGTAGAAGGACAAAAGCCTTAGCAGTCTGCTCTTGGATCTGCTTCAAAAACCTTTTGGGTAAACTGATGTATCTGTACCTCCCAGTCTTGGTCTTTGGTCTGTGCAATTTCCTTAAGTTAGTGGATTCTGAAGGGGCTGCCAGACAATCGGTATGCAAGAATTTTGGTTGCAGGTGATAATGATCTTTATCTCTTCCAGTCCATTGCCTGCAGCAGTGCTAATGGTGCTGCTCCCATCATACATCAGGCCTTAGCATGAGCTGTGTGTTAGCCAAAATCAGAAAAAGAGCTGAGTGGACAGTCACAGGATGCATCCCTGACCACCGAGGGATCATGACTTTTGCCATACCAAATATGAGTATCTTGTGCACTATTATACTTCCTTGTTCTGTAATGGGTGTGACCATACCCTGGCAACAGTGCTGTACCAGGTGTCAGAAGCAATGGGTACCAGGCACAGGTAGTTACTGTAGATTCCTCTTGTGGATGATGAAGGCATGTATTTTCTCATCTCACCTAATGTCTCAGGAGTTTTGTTGCTTGGTGGTTGCCAGGATCGGAGATTGTTGCGGATGCACTCATAAGGTTTGTCCAGCCTTCTAATATGGACCTCTTTTGTTGTGGGTACCAAGAGTACTGCTCTGGAGGTAACCTGGAGCATATAAAGAGAGACTACAGAAGTCAAGGGATGAGGGTGAAGAGGGGGGAGCTCTGATCTTGCCTTTCCAGTCCAGGAAGGAGAATTGGACTGTGTGGCTTGTGTTGAAGAGGACACTTTGGCTTCTGTGACCAGAGGAATGAGGGCTACTGAGCAGGGATAGAATAATTCTACCAAAGTGTAACAAGAGTATCTTTGCAAACTAGATTTGCTGATCTGCTGGGAAGATTATTAGACTGGGTATGGAAGGTTGCCATAACCTGAAGATAAAAGATCGTAAGGGGCAGAGCAGATATGTCTAGGTTACAAGCCTGAAAAGGGAGGCTCTTACCGATCTGTAAATGCAGCAAGACATGGGGCCGATCTCAAATGCTTGCAACACAAAAGCAAATAGCATGGGAAAACAGGACAAATCAGTAACCTCACTGAGATTCTGCAAGTGTGGTTAGGCAGCTCTCCTGGCTGGAGTGCTGCACTGGATGAATTGAGGCCCTTCAGGAAATACAGAGGGAAAATGAGGAAGAGGGATTGTGATCTATATAAAGGTTTATCTTGATAGCATCTGCCTTGGAACAAGTCTCATCAAAGACTGGTTGTAACATTAAATTCAAGGATTCAGCAACACACCTATTGAAAAAAAAAAAAGTGACTCTGTACTATCTTCCCCATTCTGTTTTGTCTTCAGTATCAGTAAGAATGTGGAACTCCTCAGAGAAGTGTTAACACCTTGTTTTCAACTTTGTGGAAGGTCATGTTAATCAGGCGGTTAGATCCCATGACTTGTAGTGGCTTGGAGTGTTGAAATGCTGGAGAGCTGGAGTTGAGGGCTAATCTTAGAGGGAAGGGAAGGATTAGGGTTAGGTTGCTTCTATGTGTGTCTGTGCATGTACTAAAATGAAGGAACATGAACAAAATCCCAGTTTTTCTTTGAACCTTGATCTCTGTGTCTGATTTTCTGCAGCTTTTTACTGCATGTGTATGTATTCCCATGAATTAAAAAACAAATATTATTTTGGTATGGAGTTCTGGTATAATCCCCCTCCCCCACAAAAAGAAATACCTTCCCTTTGAGTTTTTTTTCCCCATTTTGTAGTCAGCTTTAGGTTCTCATTTTTGCAGATCAGTAATTTTCGAGACCTTGCTAAGATTGTGAGCGTTGGTGCTGATTCTGAAGGATCTCAGAACATGTTAATTACATAAAGAAATCTCCATGGCAACTTTTTCTAGGAAGATATGCTGTTAGATACTGAAGTTTTATGGTTGAAGGAGAAAATGCAGGAAACCAATCCATTTCTGTGAAGAACTGAGGAGGGCTATCTATCAGAATGTAGCCAGTAGTGGTACTGTCAGAGTGTAGCCAGGAATATCATGGAAGTATTCCATCTGAGGATGTGTACCCTTCTGGTGAGGAGTAACAAGAGCATCTCACCTCCTGCCTGTCACCAGCAGTTTCAACAGTGCAGGTGCTCACAGCACTGGTTACCTAAAAGACAGTGCCTCAGGCAGGAAGGGAAGGTTTCTATACTGTTTTATTTGGGCCTGATATTTGTAATTCAGGCACAGAAACCTCAGAAAACCTAACTGCAGGGTTTTGCATCAAGGCAGTTTCTGCCTAAGCTGTGGAACAGCTTTAAATCAAACCTGAATCTCTGTGAGAGGTGGCAAGCAGTGGAAAATATCCTCAGGCAAAATTGTTTCAGTGGAGCCACGAGTTCATTGTGAAAACCAATGCACTCCATGTCTGTTTTGAATGTGTGATGTTCCTGGAGTCCAGTAGCTTTTCTTGCTGCTTTTACTTCTCGGTAATTGGTTCTGGAGATCCTTCTGGGAATGGTGCCGTGTTGTGCACAGAGCCGCATGGCACACAGGTATGGAGAGCTTGGCAGGGGCTGTGCTGGCTGCTGAAAGGAGAACTGTGCAACTGGAAGTGTGTGGTGCTGCACTGACCTGCTTGTGCAGCCCTTTGCATTGTGCAAGGTGGATGCTCCAGCTTCCTTGGCATTCACTTGGTGGTTCAAACTATGTGCTTTGTAGAAAGGATGGTAATGCATGCTGACAGCAGTTGGAGAACATACCTTAGCAGCACTGAATCTTCTTCCTTCTTCTTTTCCTCAACTTTGCTCTGGAAGGAAAAGTCGTGAAAGTGTGGGAAATCCTGTATTCTTACACTGTGAGCTTATTTTCATGGTTATGGCACTAGCTTCATAGGATGCTTCTAGACTTTTGCAACAAATTTTGAGTTAGAGGTTCTTTTAAGTCCATAAAATTCATGCTGACTTAATTGCATTGATCCTGGTTTTGTGCTGCAAACAAATCAAGATAGTGCAGCAGCAGGGCTTTCAGTGGATGTGTTTTTCTTCAGCAAACTGCTGTGTTCTTCCACAGTAGTGTAGACAAAATACATGTTTTTGGTTTCTGTGCTCTCATTTCCTTTTTTACCGTAGTTCCTTTCAATTTCCTAAGGATGGATAGTTCATTTCTAATACTGATTCACATTCTTGAAACTGATGAAATGGGTTGGGTAAAGTGCTCCTTGATTCAGCAGTTATCCTGAGGTAGAAGGCAAAATTTGCCCAAGTTTGCAGAGATGTCTTTCACGAGAAAGGACAAGGCAGGAATGTGGTACTGCTGTTAAAGTTTTCCGGGTTTAAAGACTACAGATTTCACGTCCTGTCTTTGATCTGAGGCCTGTTCTAGACAGACAGAAGTTGGAACATAATTTGGATGGTTTGGATAATTTGGATGAGATGTTGGATTTTTTTGTTTCGTTTATTTACCTGCAGTGTGGTCAAACACTGGAATGAATTGCTGAGAGAGGCTGTGGAACCTCCATCTCTGGAGGTGTTCGTGACTTGACTGGAGAAGTTTCTATACAAGTTTATTTGAGCCTTGCTATGAACAGGGCTTTATGCTAGATAAAGACTCATATTCAAAGGTTCTTTGAATCTAAATTGATCAATGACTTTGTGATCTTAAGTTTTGATAATCCTTAGGGATGTTGTGTCCCTCACTCTTTCTGTGCTTGACCAACCACAGTAGTGAAAAATTTTTTCTCAAGTGTCTATTGTGACATCTGTGATGCTAGTGGGAACTTCACATCTTCCAAATCATGCCTATTATTGTTTACTTCTGAACTGTAATATTACCCATTTGTTGAGGACAGGAATAAGATTTGCCTCTCCTTTTTTTCTTCTGAATCTGAATAAACACCCTTCTATCATCTTTTCTGTGTGTGCCACGTGCTCCAAGACCCTTGCTGTCTTAGCAGTACTTCTCTGTAGACACTGACACAAGGCAAAGAAAAATACTGAATTGCTAACAAAAAATGCGTGATTGTTTTAAATTAGCAAATCTACTGGTCCAAGTAAAATGGCTTCTTTTTTTCCCCAGGGCTGCTCCTGAGGCTGTGGCCTGTTTTGGTCATCTCAGTGAGGTTTTAGTGTGCGAGGAGTTTCAGTTAAATAAGGTGGGAGGCATACATACCTTTCCTGAGTCAACTGAGATGTTTTCATGAACTTGGAGGTCGTGTGACCACATCTTTGGTTGGAAACTGACAGTGAAGGAGCAAAAGCCATTTTTAAAATATTTTTTTTAAGATTTGTGGGAGCACAGTGGCCCAGCAAAATACCAGTAAAAAAAAAAATTGATGAATAAACAGGTCTTTTGTCGGTGATCTCTTCTTTTCATAGAGTCAAAGACACTGAAACTGTAGCTGCTGGCTTGTGTTAATGGAAATAACTGAGTGAAGAGAAGAATGGTCAGTCTTGGAGAACAGAAGTCTTGCTATTTTTGGAAAATTCCTTTGGTTGGTTCACTGTATAAACTCATTTTGGAACATTGAATGATTATATATAATTCTGTTTTGCTAAGTAAAACTTTCCTCTTAGGAGAAAGTTTTTTAAAAAAAGAAGCTCACTTGCATCTTCTATGATATGAAAACTTTGGTTAACTGTATGAATGAGAATAAAAATGCTGCTTCTGTGGTCTCACAGAAAATAAGGGAGGAGGTTGGCCTGAATGAATTTATTGCCTTTAGAATAATGTAGCTAGAGAAATTATATCACTTACTCTAGATGGTAAATAGTTCAAGCTATTGCTATATGACAAGACAGAATCATTTGTATGTGATTCATTGTGGAAAAAAAAGGGAGAGCAGTGACTTGGTAACACGGGAACTGCCTTCATCCAGCCCTTTGTGCTCTTCACTATATTTCTTCCTACATTTTTCCTCACTTAGGAGGGATGGTCAGCTTTCCCACTCCCCTCTATTTATTTGCCTCCCAATACCCTTGTGCAGTTAATATTGAGCAGATTGGTTGCACGGAAGAATGAGCTCACAGCTACCCTTTTAATTTTTTTGCCTTTTGCTCAACTTTTAGTTTAGTCTACCTAGTTGGTTTTGTTGTTCAGAAACAGAAAAGGGATTTTGATAAAAGAGTTAGTTGCACATTCAGTTCATAAAGGCATTTCACTAAAGGTAAGTTATCAACTCATAGAGGAATCTTTATGAATAAACTACTAACTGTAGGACACTGAAAGTGATGGAACAACTAATCCTAGAAATAATTTCCAGGCACATGAAGGACGAGAAAGTCATCAAGAGTAATCAGCGTGGCTTCACCAAGGGAAAGTCATGCTTGACCAAGGGGATAAACTTCTACAATTAAACAACTGGCCCAGTAGAAGGGAAGAGGATTGGATAGTGTCTACCTGGACTTCAGTAAGGCCTTTGATATGGTCTCTCATAAGAGTCTCACAGCCCCTCAAGCTTGTGCTGTAGAGGTTGGGTGGGCAGACAGTGAGGTGGATTGAAAACTGTCTGAATGGCCGGGCCCTGAGTGTAGTGATGAGTAGTGCAAAGTATAGTTGGCGACTGGAAATGAGTGGTGTACCTCAGGGGACTGTACTGAGTCCAGTCTTATTTAACATCTTCATCATGTGCGTGTTAGGGCAGAGAGTACTCTCAGCAAGTTGGCTGATGACACGAAGCTGGGAGGAGTGGCTGATAGGTCATCCAGATGTTGCCATACAGAGGGACCCAACAGGCTGGAGAAACGGGCTGACAGGAAATCTCAGCAAGCTCAGCAAGGACAAGTGCAAAGTCTTGTGCCTGGTGAGGAACAAGCTCCCACACCAGTACGTGCTGGGGGCCACCCATCTGGAAAGCAACTTGGTAGAAAAGGACCTAGGGGTCCCGGTTTACACCAAATTGACCGTGAACCAGAGAGGTGGTCTTGCCACATGGAAGGCTACTGGTATCCCGGGCTGTATCAGAAGTGTTGGCACGCAAACAGAGGGAGGTGTTCCTTCCCCTCTGCTCAGCACTGGTGAGGTCTCATCTGGAGTGCTGCGTTCAGCTCTAAGCTCCCCAGTAGAAGATTGATGTGGAGCTGCTGGAGAGAGTCCAACAAGGGACTATAAAGATGATGAAGGGACTGGAGCATCTCTATGAGGAACGGCTGAGAGAGCTGGGCCTGTTTAACCTGGAGAAGAGAAGGCTCAAGGGTGAATCTCATCCATAACTGAAGGGAGGGTGCAAAAGAAGACAGAGGCAGTTTCTTTTCAGTAGTGCCCAGTGACAGGATGATAGGTGATGGGCACAAACTGAAACATGGGAGATTCTGTTGAAACATCCAGAAGCACTTTTTCACTGTAAAGGTGACCAAGCACTGTCATAGGTTGCCCAGGAAATTTTTCTTGTCTCCATCCTTGGATATATGCAAAAGCTGCCTGGACATGATCCTGGACAACTGTCTCTAGGTGAGGGTTGGGGGGGTTTGGGCCAGATGACCTTTGGAGATCTCTTCCAGCTTAAACGTTTCTGTGACTCTGTAATAAACAGTACCACTCCTCTGGTTGAGGAGTCCAAGATGGATGTGAAGTCATTGTGTATTCTACTTTGTATGTATAAAGGCTTTTTTAAATGAAAGCATCTTAAAAGGATGCTTATATTGTCCTTGGCCTTTCTGTGTAATGTCCACAAAACCTTAAAGAGAAAGTAGTATTTTCTTTTTAATGGATACACATTTGCCATAAGAATGATAAAAACAAAGAAGAAAAAGGAGAAATGGGCTGTTCTGCATAGCCTTGTAGTAGAGATGCCTGTAGAGCATCTCATTATCTCTGATCTTTTATAGATGGTAGGTGTATCAATTGAGGGAGTGAGAGCATAATGTGCAAGGAATTAAAATTGCTTGAATTGTGTATTGTTGGAAACAGAGTGAGCCTCCCATTTCATAGAAATTTTGCCAACAGCAAACCAACAGGGGTTGCCATCTTTCAATTGTAATATTCTGTCATATGGGAAGGGGCACACCAGTAACTTTACATGCAGCTTAGGAAAAGGCTGCAGTTCTTGCTCACTAAAAAACTGTTTGGAGATGGAATATTTGCCTTGCAACTGCTGCCTTAATGTTCATATCGCATATTGTGACTCCTGTGATGCAGGAAGCCTTCTGATCCATTCTGGTCTGAAAGACAACAGGATCATTTTTTGCTCTGTATTTGTACTGCTCCATGTGCTGGGGTTTTAGGTTTTGTTTAACTGTGTTTTGGGACAAAAAGATCATATTTTTTAATCGGCCAAGCTGTTGCCCACACTCAGTTTTCTTTCTTGGTTTGAAATATGTTGCTGTTTTCCTGGGAGACTAATAGGAAACATAAAGGCTTTTGTGGCACACTGCAAACTTGTTGCTATTGTCTTGTTGATAGGATGCACCTTGATTTTCTGGTGTCATCTATGTTATGGTCCTATTAGAATGCAGGTGTCTTGATATAAACAGCACATTTCTCAAGTTTACCACTGGGAACAATATCCTGGGAATAGTTTTCTGGGAACATCCTTCCTTATTGACATGGGCCATTCTAATAATCCTTGTTTGACTGTTTCTTCTTGCATGCTAATTTGTGTTCATTTCCTTTACTATGCACTCATACAAGTTTTATTATGTATGTTACCAGATATGTTACTGTACAAAAATTCTCATGCATTTTTATTGTAAATTGTGTAGTGAGACAAATTGCATACCTTTTGTCCCATGCCTTTGAAATAAAGGAGCAGAAACTGTAGTCTTTCTTTTTGAAATAGTAATTAAACTTAACACATATTTACTTTCCTTGTATTTAAATACCACTACTTTACAGAAAATCAGTTTTATCTAGATGTGCACACACTGTATTGCCACATCTAGAGAGAACTCTCAGAAGCTCTGGTTGACTGCCTTTTTCTTTACCAAATTAATTCTCAGGACAGACTGCTGTTCTGAGAATTTATAATGGTAACTTTAATTACTATTTGAAAAATTACCTGTAATTGTAGAAGACCTTTTTTGGTAGAATTATTCAAGGAGGGGGGAATTTATGTCACTCAAAGAAGCTTTGCTGCCTGGGAAAGAACATCTTCCCATTGATAGTTTGGTGTTTTTTCTTCTCTTGCCTTTTCAGGTTAACTCCCTGAAAAGATAAAATTCTTGCAGACAACCTTGGAGGCCCCTCGAGGCGGGGCAGGCAAGCCTTTAAAAAGGCCTGGAGAGGGAAAAGCAGTGCATTTTTTCATGCCCGGTGTAGATAGCACCATCATGTCAGTGTTCTTGGCTTTCAGAAATAAATACTCCTAAATCCTTCTGCTACTGGTATCTGGGGTAGCTGTACACAATTTTCTCTCATACTACCCTTGGATATAATTTGAATATTTGAATATTACCTTTGTCTTTCATTTACAATGTCTTACATTTACTGTTATAAGGTGCTACCAAGTTAATGTCAACAAGAAAACTGTGTGTTTCAAGAGCTAGCTTTGTTGGTTTACTTTTCCTGTATTGATGGAGCCAGGCTTTTATGCTTCAATGTTGACATAATGCATTTTGAACATGGCTGTTTCCTATGACTTCTTCATATCTTTGATGCTTAGAACTTTATTATTAATCAGAAGTATCTCATACTCAAAGTCTCTTCCTAAAGGTTTTGACATAATTTGTATTATTTTCTTCTTTGCTATATGATTATTGTAATTGTATGAAATGGCAGGAAACAAATATTTTTTGTCTCCTTTTGCTTGTAATGAGTAAATATTTATGTAGTCTATGCCATTAGCAAATATTTAAGTGTTGGTTACATGTACAAATAATATGATTTCTGATGCGTGTTTTTGTTTTGTTTCTTTTCTTTAATAGAAAACCGTTTCATCTCCAACTGTATCACGCCTTACAGATACTTCAAAATTCACGGGTTCTCACAAAGAGAGGTTTGATGCCAGTGGGAAAGGAAAAGGCAGAGCTGGCCGAGAAGATCTGGTGGATAACTCAGGATATGTATCTGGTTATAAGCATGCAGGCACATACGATCATAAAGTACAAGGAAACAAGTAAGGCTGAGGGTTTACAACACAGAGGGGGATAGAGTATATATTTGTAAGAATGATGTTATGAATCCCACATGTTTTGGTTATTGTGAATGTTGAGACTATGTTGTCAAGAAGTTGTCTTCAGGAACTGGAACTGATTTCAACATCTGCTGAGCTACTAGCAGCACAATACCACTTCATTACATTCCTCATGCATATATTGGTAAAAATAAATAAATATATAGGTACAAAAATACATCATTTTGTTGAGATTTAGACAAAAAACCCTGACAAACAGCAAAGCCAAAGTCAAGAGCAGTTATACCACACTTGTCAGTTCAAGCAATGTATCTCAAACATTCCTAGATGTCCAGTTGCCCTGAGGATGTCAAAAAGAGCCTCTAGAAAAGAGAGTCTTTCATAACAGTCTTTCTGAAGAATATCCCATTACTTACACAGTTTAATTTGACTACTGTTTTGGATTTTTTTAAAAAATGTCTTATATGGGATCTGGCACTTTCCTTAAAACATTCAACAATATACTATTGGGGAGTAAGTGGTTGTAATATACTAGGTGCTAGCCTGTAATTGTCAGACACCACTCATGGAAGAACGGAAAAAAAGTTATTTGTAGGACAGTGTAGGTTCTAAAGTACTTTATGTCAACAGAAAGAGGTGGAAAATACCAACCCTTACTTTCCTCCTGTCTATACTTTGTGCTTGTTACTGTGTGTACCGTAGCATGGTTCTGACTGGCTAGATTTGGATGGAGCTATTGTACTAACCTGAGAGGTGAGGAACAAGACATTACTAAGAAAGTCTGTTAAGGCTTTTTGCAGTCTCTTTTCAAGTTTGCACTGCCTCACATTGGAAATGAAGGGGGCATTAAGCTAGTAATGCTTTAAAATACTGTTTTTGACTAAACACTGCCAATCAGATTGCTACTGAATATCTGTGTAATTAGGTGCATTTTGCCCACAAAAAATATGCCACTATAAGTGGGCTACTTTTTATATTGGATTTGTTTTAAGCCGAGGGCTATCAAAGCCCTTCATTCACTTTTGCTGCCAAACTTGCGAGTAATAGTATTGCTTGGATGGCTTTCCACTGTCACCAGGAGAACTAGTCCCACAGGCTCAAGGTACAGGCAGCTGAGTGAGACCTGCCTGGTGCCCAAAATACCAAAAGAAATTTAATTGGATTAAAAATAAGCTTTTTTTAACATTGGCTGAAAAATAGAGAAAAGGCCGCTCCAATTTTCTGCAAGAGCTGAACACGTACCCTGATGTATTACCCTGATTCTCTAAAGTTATGAAAGATACTCAATTATTCAAAGCCAACTGCTTGCAGTTCTGCTTTACTTTCTTTCAAAAATCCTGCACTGATTTTCATGTTCAACTCTGAATAAAGGCTAATAGATGTATTTCTCTCCCTCTCCCCCCTCCTGTATCAGCATCCCACTCAGACTACATACATTTAGGTGAGCAGTGTGTGCTGTCGTGCCGTGCAGGTCAACAGTTTGTATTTGGCCAATGTATGGAAAGGGAGCACTGGTTTTCAGTCCTTACTCTGTTCATGCTTTGTTCTGCTGACATTGCATGGTAGCCTTTCTTGTAACTTTGCCTTCAATAACCCTTTGAGCCCATACATCATCCTGAAACCAAAACAACAGCAAACAAAAGGCAGGGGCTTCCTTGTGGACTTGGAGATCTTTTAGTTTGTTTGTGATTTATTTTGGCTTTTGTTTTTAAGAGAGAGGGAAGTTTGCCAAAACTCAGCACACGTTCTTGTGAAGGTTTAAATGGCTTTTCCCATGGACAGCTCTAATTACCTGGGAAGATTTTTGATGTACGTAAGGATGCTCAGGATGAGAAGCGTCCAACTTTGTGTAACCTTTCCAAGAGTTACCCAGTGTTCTTGAAGAAAAATATCCACAGAATGAAGGGTTAGCCACTCTTGTATTGCACTGGTGACCTGTCACACCCCAAAGCAGAAAATAGCATACTTGATACCAACAATGGCGGAATTATTTTGACATGGTAGTGAACTGTCTAAATGTAGGAAACCTTCTTCTATGTCACTGGTGCCTGTGCATCTGAAGAAGGCTCCAGGACAGTCCTGTTTTTTTATGAATAAAAAGGCTGAGCCTCTAACCCTTGATAAATCCTTCATCTAAGCTACAGGCAAAACCAGTGTCCCTGTTTATCCCCATTTACTTTAAGACTTGACTCATAACTCAGTGGTAACTGAAAAGGTCTAGACCCAGCCTGAATAAAGGATGAAGTGCAGCCTTCTGCAGAGCCCTGCCAGCGTACTGTTGATCTGGCTGTTGCTAGCTAGCTACCTTTTCTGGTACCTCAGGTGACACTGCACCTGAGGGGCACAAGGGACAGGCTTTCTCAGATACCCAAGTACAGAGTGTCAGTAATGCCAGAATGTTGCCATGTAGGAAGAGTGATTGGTTAGGAAGGTTTTAAGGTATAATTAGGTTTAAGTTGTTAGTTCAAAGTGAGAGACACCAGGACATTCATAAGATAGAAGGCATGGAAAGGAACTGAGAGTGCAGACAGATCCAAGCTGTCTAGAAATTGAGCTACTCTATTCACTTAAAAGAGGCTGATGGAACATGCTGGGGTTCTGCCAGAGTTTACTTTGCACTGTTTGTGCAGTATAAAATCTCTCCCGTGAACCAAAGCACTTTGTAAGGATGTGATACAAACTTTGAAATTCTTTCAGTGGCATGATAAGCTTGGGATCAGGACCTGAGAAGATAGTTCAGATAGCAGTATTTTATTTTCAGGAACACACTTCCTTGTTTCTTGTTCGTTTCTACAGTCTGATAGTTTTAAACCTCAAACTGGTGCATGAACAGAAGTCATTCTGATATGACAGTTACAAAGAAAAGTTGTGGTTGGAAAGATAGTACTTTGTAAAGATTTTTTTTCTTTTACTATACTTGGTGTGAAAGATAATGACTACGAATAAATGCACTGTATGCAGCTGTGTGTTAGGGGTTCAGCCACTTACTTAAACTCGTACTTTTCCACTAAGATCTGTTGGAAATTAAAAGCCTAAATACTAACTTGATTATTAGCTCTTAAGTTCCAGGCCTGCTTTGGAATGAGGCAAAGTACATATTTTTATTCGTATACTATTCCCTCAACTCTCAGGACAGTAAGTACAGCTGTTACCTCAAAGGTGATGGGAAGGGACAGCTGGGAAGGTGCAGGAGGTGCCCCATTTTCAGCCCTTGAATTTTTCTAGAACATATTGTCGTCCTGTGTACCATGCTGCAGACTATAACTAATGTCTGAAGTAAGGACAAGGGTACCTAATAAGATTTACTCTCATCTCTTTTTTTGCAGGCATCTCAACTCATTCCATCTAAATTTTCAGCATGATTTTCAGTATCTTACACTATAAAGCACTGTCCTATGCGACAACTTCTGTAAAACCCTGTTGTTCCTAATTATCTTTGTTTTCATTGCTACAGAACATGCTACCAAAAGAAATGTGATCAGAAAGTTTGGGTAGCTTTTAGAAATAACTGCCTTACAGAACAAACTCAGACTATTTAAATACTGTGGCAGTACACAATCTTACCTGTTTGTCCACTGAGGCTTTATCTGACCATCAAAACCTTTGCAAGACTGAGGACAAGAAATAAAACCCCTTATTGAGGCAAATGAATAGTCCTTACAAATAATTTTCCAAAAATAACCTAGTTTTAAAATTAAATATGCAAAGTCAAAAGAGTTTTTCTTATTAGTGCTTCCTGAGTAATTCCCTTTAGTCACTCCATGAGCTTTAGTTGAGAGTTTTGCAACCATCAGTGTGGAAATTTAAAAAATAAAAATTATTGTCTTGCTCTTTGTCATTATCAAAGTTATCACAATAGTGTTACAGAGAAGCAAACATTAAAAAACATAAATTCTTTCCACAGTCCTATGTGAAGGGCTGTTATTAATTATAATCAAATATTTGGAATCCCAAGGGAAATGTTGGATATCGGGCAGTGACCAAAATCTAACCCCCTTTTCTTTTTAATCCTACAATATTTCTATCTGCTTTTCATTTGGGAAAGGGAAAGGGTGATTTCAAAACTATTCACGTCGCAGCTTGTGTTTTTCATCAACACAGAGATGGTCCTTTAAAGATATTTTGTATTGAAGTATGTATTTTACTGAGCTTACCTAAATTAAAAATTCTTCTGACAATTTTTTAGCATTATACAAAGCTTTATTCACAAACTAGCATTTCGTTCATTCATATTTCCCCTCTATTGGCTCAATTAATATTTTTTATGGTAGCTGGAATTAGGCAGAACAAAAAGGGAAATGACTACTATGGATTTGACTTGCAGGTGATAGGTATCCCAGCCATCTGTAACCATCTGTAGAGAAAATCCTCACGTATCCTCCTCCAAAACCAAAACTTTAAAGTTGTAATTGATAGTTTTTTTCCTTAAGGCTTTTCATAGTTATAAAATTAATTTTAATTCTTTGTGCCTGCATGTATGGTATTCAAAGCATAACATAACCCTGCCTTCAGTGATGCATGTATTCTGGGGGCATGTGCCTGTCATCTGTGAATAAGAATTCTCTGTTTGCACTGGCCAAAAGCAAACCTTTAACCTTCATAATAGAGCAAATGTAACATGTTGCACTAGTATGTGTCCTCTTAACTGACTGTTAGGCTTGCGTGTGTGCCAAAATGACTACACCTTTGTGTACGTTGTTTGTAGTGTGAATATTATGTTCTTGGCTCGTCAATTAGTTGGTGATAAGTAATGTAATGCACAAGACTTAGGTAGGTTTGTGTGTGTGTGTGCACATACTCTTCGGATCCAGCTAAGTAGTTAAACCATATAAATATTGATGCAAACCTTAAATCTTGTTAGGGCCAAGCTCTAGTCCTGCAGCCAGTGTTTCTCGGCTTGGTCAGTTGGGGACATTACCATTCTCCCTTCATGGCATAAAGGTAAAGATCTAAGGAGACTTTTATGGTTTTACTTTACTACCTTGTTCCTGTTTCTGAGGGCAGTCACTCTTCAGCAATTCTGACACAGACTTGGTGTGACAAGAGGGGTTTCTCCTAAGTGAGGAAGTAGGAGAGAGAAGGTGAAAGCAAGATTTCCTCTGAGTGTTCTCAAGAAACCATTTAAAATTATGCTCAGGTGGGCACTGTATTTTTCTTTGCCCAAACTTTGTGAAGCAAGTTGACACTCATTACGTGTACACATAGTTGTTCATCATCTGTTAGTAGGTATAAAGTCATGGTATATTGCAATAGGAACAGGAAACAGGAGTGTCATACAATGCCAATGGACTCAAGTCTTTTTTTTATAAAGATAAAATTAAATACCTGAAGCATAATGACAGCTCTCAAACTTATGTGAAATTCTCAGTCTGGAGTACCTGATCTTGAAACATGTGTACCTCCTGTATTTGGAGTGTTGGCCCATAGAATAGCATTTAGACATTCAGTTGCTCATTTTGTGCACCCTCAAGTGCCCATTTGGCTTACCTAATATGAGCTGGAAATGATGGTCAGGGTTGTTTTTTTAAATCTTCAGAATCTAAAGCTAGTGAGAGACCTGTAGTTGCATTCATACTTACTCATTAAACTCAAAAACAAGGCTTTGAATGATGTCCCAGCTAAGAATGGTGCTTCTGGAGGCAAAAGAATATTGCAGATAGAACCTCCATGTCTTAATTGTCCAAGTAATTTGTTTTTGCAGGGAGAAATAACTGTAATATATTTGGTATTTTTTTATGTTTTTCAGTACATAAACCTTGCCTATATTGCTTCAAATTCCCTATGGAAAAGGTGGATTTCAAAACAAGTTTAAGATATAACTCTCTGCTTTGTTGTCAGAAAACATTTGAATTGGCTTGTTCCATTCTCACTAATTGATCATCCACTCAAGGTATACTTTGGCAAGGGCAATCCTGATAATAAATAAAAGGGGGAAAAATCCAGCTTATTTGCTGGGCATTCTTGACAGACATTTGCAATGTTGGTAATCTGAAATGATTTTTAAAAAATAAGTTCTATTTCGTTTTCATGCACATACACACAAGCACTACTTTGGGGCATGTATATACATGAGGGCAAAAGTACAGAAGAGGCTTTTATTTTTTTAAATACCCTACATTTGGAAATTGACATTGAAATGCCCAGCTGACTAACCTGGTCTGGAAAAATGTTAAGCACTACCATATTCCATTGCAGCTAAACAACCAATAAATGAATTTTCAAATGTAGTTATACAGCATCTCTCTTTTGTGAGTTACTGTAAAGGTTATGGCACTGTATAAAGTGAGTTTTGATGTAAACATTTGTAAAGGTCTTAAAGATAGCTCTTATAACTTGCCCTTACCTTCCGTTATCTTTATGCAAGATATTTCTATTACTTTGCACATTTTTCAGAAAAGATTAGAAACATGAATAGAGTTACATTCAAGTTAATTACAAATTTGTCCCTAAAAATACGTTAAGTTAATCTATTTTTGCATTTTGATCAGCATCTATATTATGGATGAAAAAAAAACTAATAAAAAAAGATGGCAATCTGTATGCCCACAGTGGTGAATTATTTTAAGTTCCAGTTTACATCAGATGAGTTTCTGTATGCTTGCATTTGCTCAAATGCTATTTTTAAACAAAGTAATTAAGTAATGTGAAATAATGCAGCCTGGGCTCTGTTACAATAGGGTTATATTAATACTATTGAAATGCTGTGTATGTCTGAAATATTCATGCTAAATAGGTACTAGCTTTTTACAAAGGCTTTGTGTAAAGTCAGTTAACCTACAAACTGATGTCCTGTGTAAAATCGTGTTGGCAAATGACTTTTGTTAGCAATGTAGTGTATGAAAAGGCAAGATCATAGACAAAAACAAGTTGTAGGGTGCAAAAAAATGTGTTTGTTTTTATCTTTGTGCAGAATATATCAGCTTTGGCAAACTATTGCAGCAGGGAAAATTTTTTGTATAATGCTTATAAAACAAAGTAATTTGTCTTTACATTCTGTAAAGTAGAGAGATATCAATGTTGGATAAGTATATTGAAATTTATTCTTAGCAAGGTTTTATGTTTCACAGATTTAAATATTAGAGGAGAAATATATATTTATACAGAAGTATAATTTTTGGATGTTTGAGGTTGGTTTTTTTCAGTCATGAACCGTTTATTTATCCACACTAAGCTTTATTCCTTTGCTATCTTGTTCATCTGTCCGTGCTGTTCCAACATCCATTTATAATTCAGTTTAGATGTTTTGATTCTTGATTTGCACAAATCTGGATGTGCATGCTGTCAGGACCTAATCATAAAATGTAGAGGCAAAACTATTTTGTCTTTGATTACCTAGAGCACTAATTAAAATGTAATTGTTCAGCAGTTGGGATATGGAGATAGGTCTTGACATGGTCTTCCTTGGAGCGCTGTACAGTATGATAAAAACCTTCAGTGATGCTTACTAGTTTTTGTTCTTATTTTCATTTGTCTTTCATCAACCAGGAAGCTGCTGTGTGCTAATAATTACCTGCCATTTTTACAATTGCAGGCATTGCAAACATTAACATTCAACTGTACTAGCCTACTGTGTTCACTGTGAAATTTTCAACACGGTAAAGATTTTACATGATCATTTAACCTTACAAGTTTGCTTTTTTTCTCACTAATTTTACACTGAACCTTCTTTTCATTATTGCAAATGATCAACTTGAGCATAGGATTTCTTAATCTTAACTAGACAAACATGTCCTAAGCAAAGATTTTTAACCACTTGATGAAGGGGGCCAGGCACCATCCAGTGCAAAACACACTGGGAAAAATCTTATCCCTACTGCAGTCAGTGCCAAATTTCTAACTGGTGTTAGCAGAAATGGAACCACTATTACCAAGGGGTTAATATGCTTAGTAACCATGACAAGCGGTTATGGGGGAGCACAACAGTGATTCTCTATTTCCATGTCTTTTTTTCTATTAATTTAAAACTACTACTTTTCAATCTTTAAAGTAAGTAAAAGAAACTTGAAGGGGGGGATCATATGCTACTAGTTTGTACTAGGTTTTTTCAGGAAATGGAAACAAATTTATATATATATATATGCAATATATTTTTACACTGTTTATTAATGCTAGAAAGTATTAAATGTATCACTTTATCTGTGTGAATGTTAAAGTAATGACAATGTTATGGATGTTTTAAACCTTTTGAAGTTGTCTTGTTAAATTTAAACCCACATTAACAATGGAAAAGCTACTTTGTCTGCAACATTATTGTTGATGTTTTAGGGAAAAAGTTTCAAGTACAGCAGTTGTTTTGATTAGCACTGTAAAAGCTTGGCTTGAAAAATTGTAGTGAAATCCATATTTTAAACACCATTTTTTAAAGCATAGCTTCTCATAAAGTACGTTACTGCTGTTGACTGACTGTATAAAATTGTATCTTTAGTTGGTAAAGTGATCAATAAACGTGTTACTATGTCAGTTCTGGGACTTATTGAAGTAAATGGTATTTGCTGATAAACTTCATTAACAACTGTTATTTTACAGTTCAGATGTTAATTGCTAACTGCATATATAAACTACATCAAAATACTCTCTGAACAACCAAAATACTCTCTGGTTCTGAGCAGTATCTATTTCTTCTTTACCATTTATTTTCCTAGTTTTAATAATGGCTAAAATGTGAGCATTGATATTTTGAGAACTCTAATGTGATGCTTGAATAACCATGATGATGGTGATCCACCAAATGAGACCTGTCAGGGATGAAACAATTTGTTCCTAACTAGCTTCTAAAGATAGATTGATCCTAGTCCAGAAGCCTGAGTTACTTCTCTCACCTCCTCTAAATGGTGTTGGAAATATTTTACTTGTAAGGAAAGTAATTTGCTACACAGAACATTGTTTTAATGTTACATCCAAAAGCAAATATGGACCTTTTCTTTATAAATAACATATTATTCAGCGTTTCATTGGCAATAATACCATGATTTTTTCAAGAAAGAGAAGACTGAAGTATTCAATTAAACTCAGAACATCATAATAATGTAATTAATAATGTGATAGTAGAAAAAAACAGGCACAGCGCTGCTCAAGAAATATATCAGTCAGTTGTTAATTGCCAAATTGAGCAGTCAATTGCTAATCCAGTGATTAGCAACTATAAGGAAACATAACTGAACAGCTTACAGCTACACTTTTGCAGTTGTTCTCAAACTGGAAATGGTGTTCTCTGTGCTCACACACTAGACAACCTTCTTTAGAAATGCCTTTTCAGTGAAATCTAATACAACTGTGTCCTGAGATAGCTTTTCTTCCTGCACAGCGACCATGTACTGTTCCCTCCTGTGCTCCTTTTAACTGTAGATATGTATGGTTACTGAAACGGTAAAGAAACATAGTGAAGCAGAACCTTTAGGGGTTATTAAAGGAAAAATCAATATTTTTCTCTGCAATTCAAAAAGTTTTGGAAAAAGGGGGACATTATACTCATATGCCCTATCAGAATATGACACTAAGATCTGTATTTTCAAAAGAATTAAGAATTTTTTATTTTTTTCCTATAGAGTCTTTAGAAATGCCCACTCACTCCGACACAGCACTTATGCATGACAATTTTAAATTGAAAAATAAAAAAAAAATCTACTAGGATGTGTTCTCTTTACTTCAGGAATACAGTTATTTGGGCTAGCTTTCTCTATGTGGAGCTACTATTTCAGTAACTACGCACTCCTTCTCTCATGTCCATATGCCAAATGCAGGCTGATCTTCTGGTTCTGTCTGCTGTTCTGCCACAGCTGGGACTACACGGAGGAAGGCGTGGAGGGGAAAAAAAGGCCACCCCTGCCAAACTGAAGTGTTTGGGAGACTTGTAAAATCTGATCTTCTACTTAGCCTTTTTTCATTTCCTCAGCTTTCTTTAACTGACTGCACTGATTTATTAATAATGTAAACTAACCCAGGCGCATTGAAAGTTTGCGTACTGGTTGATAAGTATTCATTAGATTCCCCTCTCAATCGTCTCTTCTCCACTACAGTATTGCGTGGAAGGGTTCAAAGGCAGGGATGTAGGTGGTCTGGGGAGGAACAAGCACAGGAAAATAAGAAGAATAAGGGGCTGGTCCCTGGTCTGTGCAGTTATTGGTGATGCCCTGGACCTCATAAGTGCCAGCTGCCCTGTCGTAATAAATTTCATTTCTAACTATTTTCTGGGGTGAGGGGATTCTTTATTCTGTGTACACGCGTTCATATGGAGGTCTAATTGCCATCAACTGCAGTCAGCCATGGGTCACAATAACCAGTGTTACCTGTCGTGCCGGCAGCTGAGGCTTGTGTGCCAGCAACTGGATTGAAGACTGAGTGATAGGAACCCATGTGCCTGGAGTGCCAGCTACTGGGTCAAGTGAAGGGCTGGTACCACCATTTGACTGCCAGCAAATATCGAACACAACCTGGACAAAAAGCGGATGAAGGGGCTTTAGCATCAGTTACCAAAGCAGTCATAAGACTGGGCCAGATACTTGTATGTCTCGGAGACAACTGGAAGAACATACTGAAGGGACCAGGCAGTCCAGGAGAACTACTGAGGAGGCCACAAGTCTGAAGGTGTGTGTCTCTACCCAGGGTGCAATTAGGGATGTTAGAATCCGTATGCTCGTTACTCATCCCAGTTAACCAAGGGATACAGCGTAGCCTGCGTAAGGTGGGAGGGGAACGATGACATGGGACTGCACCAGCCAATGACGTATGGCTGTGATCCTTATAGACTTATGTGTCCAGGTGCCAGAGCAGGGGAAAATAGGGATCCATGCACTAGCTGTTAGATAGATTTGTCTGGAGGGAATCACACTGAACATACGCATGTTTCGTACTATCAGCCTTTCATTCTGGTCACCCATAGACAGGCTGTTGGAGTTCTGATTTTGCTGGTGGTACTGGCTTTGTTTTTTTAACTGTGGAGGGTTTCTGGCTGTGTCCGTCAACAATAGTGTCATGAAACAACTTTGCCTTCTTTGCAACATTAGTAACATCTGTTGTTGCCTGTAGTGTTATGAAAAGTTGATTTGTTGTGTTTCTCAGCTGATAATAGCTCCAGTTAAATTACTTAAATTGAGTCCTGAGGCATGTGGGTGTATACTAGAAATTCTTCCTAGAAATTATTGTTCTGTACATTAAAACGATTCAGGCAACCAATTTTGTTCACTTCCCCAGCTAAACTAAATGATTTTTTTAAACATTTTGGTAGTATTTTGGTGGGTTTAGTCTATTTCAGTACTAATAATTTGAACTTTTACTACAAAGCAAATTCTTTAAAGGAACATTTCTTGTAAATGTCGTAGTAGAAAAAAATTCTTGTAATCATACATTGACATTCAGTGACAATAGATTTCATATGTTGAAGTCACTGGACCAGTGAAATATGAAAAATATAAATATAAAATTTTTATATAATATTTAGATTTCTTTGTATGTATAACATATCCATAGTTATATACATATTAAAAATTGGTATAAAATGTTTCCCATTATTTGAAAATCTCCTTCTATTCTTAGGCACTGCCACCAGCATGAAGTGATATTCTGTGTTACTTTTAGGTCCTATTTTAGGTAATTGCCATGACAGACATCCTGAAGGATGTAATCTTCTTTTACTAGAGTAAATCTTGTCTGCCTTAAACCATCAAAGCAGCATTTTGTTCCTTGTGCGATCTTTGTTATTTCTTTCTCATTCTCATAAACAGTGGCTTTCATGCTGAGCTGTGTCTTGTTCTGGTCTTCTCAGTTTCTTGACTATCTCTCTGTGACATCCCACCGTTAAGGGGAAGGAAGCACCCAGGATTTGTGAATGCTTGCAGTCAAAAGGAATGACAAAAGTCAGAGGATCCACAAAAAAAAAATCACAAAGTTTTATTAGTGAATTAGTCCCTGACCTACTATATAAGCACGTGGCTTATATAAAGGGGTAGGGTGAAAGGGAAGAGAGAAAAAAAGAGATGAATTAAAGAAGGGGAGAGAAAGAGAAAAAAAAAAAGAGAGAGAGAGAAAGAAAGAAAAAAAAAAAAAGAGAAAAAGAAAGAAAATAAAAGAAAAAGAGA
>VXAY01003866.1:29402-144635 GCA_013399855.1 Oxyruncus cristatus | reverse complement strand
AGAAAGAGAAGGAAAGAAAAAGAGAAAGAAAGAGAAGGAAAGAAAAAGAGAAAGAAAGAGAATGAAAGAAAAAGAGAAAGAAAGAGAATGAAAGAAAAAGAGAAAGAAAGAGAAGGAAAGAAAAAGAGAAAGAAAGAGAAGGAAAGAAAAAGAGGAAGAAAGAGAAGGAAAGAAAAAGAGAACATCGATTTGGCTGATGGGATGTCCAGCACCCTGGGGGTGCACACCCAGGCTTGGTGGGGGAACCTTTAAATATATATGTTTCCCCCCCAAGACAGGTTTCTTGCTTTCTATGCAAATTAGTTACCATCTGCAGTCTGTTCTTTCAGACCTTTCTGGAAATGGGTTTCATAGGGCTTCAGGGGTCTTTGGTGGTCTTGTATCCCCCTATTGGACTGACTTTTGGTTGACAGTTCATGCTCACTTCTGTGAGACCAAGTTGTGTTTCTAATTCTTTTTGAAAGTAATAGAGAATGCCATTAAAACTTTGTTCGAATCCAAATTTTTTCTCCTCTGCTGATCCACTAGAAGGCAGACCAAATTACGTTTTAATTAATGAAAAAGTAGCTGTTTTCCTCAGATATTTTACACAAACCAGAATGTTATAAATTATGATTATTGATACCATATGTTAAAGTAAGAACACTTGATGATGTTGCTAAACATAACTGGAAGTTGAACAGAAAGGCATCAATTAACCGTATTTGTGATGAATTGAGACATATTTTGTCACCAGACTATGTAGTTGGGTTTTGAGTTTTGTTCTTGGAAGCAAGCAAATCCTGCATTTCACAGACCTGTGAAAGGATAAATCTTTGGCAGGATGTTTAAAAGAATCCAGCAGGTGGTGCACAAGGCATAAGGAAGACCTCACTCCCACCTAGAAGCTGTTTTCAATTAAAAAAAGAATTCATCACAAAGAATTAAAAGTAATCCCGAAATCCAAGGTTAAAATTATTGATGGCAAACCTCAATAAAAAGTCCAGGATACAAGCAAATTTCACCTCACTTTGCCAATGCAAATCTTTTTGCACTTCTATGTACATTCAATGACTACATCTGGAAGCAAACCAAACCTTTCTGCTAAATAGACAAGATTTATTTCTTTTTCCTCCCAAAGGCTACACTGATGTTACTAGAGAAGAGCAGAGCGTGTGTGAACTACGAAATACCCAGTGCATGACACTGAGCTGAAACCCAAGGGTCACATCCATTTCTCCTGTCACACAAGAGGAAGGACGCACAGGGGCTTGTCCATCGGTTCCATGTCATTTCCACTGCAGGATATGTGTCCATTGTGTCTCTGAGGATTGCGGGGTAGAAGAGATTTAGTAATCTCAACAGAGTTGTGAAACAACGTGTAGCAGTATGGATGACACCTTATCCATATAGATCTGTTGTATGTTCCTTTTATTTATGCATCCAACACTCGGTATTAGCTCAAGATACTATTTTGCGCAGCCCACATTATTATTATTATTATTATTATGTTATTATGATGTGCAACTCCAGTTATTAGCCAAATTCCCTTAGTTGTACCCAAGCCATTACCTCCCTGTGCTCCTGAAGTACTCTCTCACACACTACTTGCTAAGCAAAAGGCAATTTTTGGCCAGCCTACATGAAACTCAGAGCCAGCCACCACAGGCATATGTAGTGACTGAAGACTGAAGCCTTTTCTTCAGGACAGACACAAAATAGAAAGCTTCTGCTTGAAGACTGAATTTGATTTTCATTTCATTACAGAGATTGGGCGTCTCTCAGAGATGCTGATGGTCACAGAATAATAAACGCAGTAAAAAACATAGACACGTATTTCTTACATAGAAGATAATAATTTGCACTATGGTAACCAGAAGCTTGAACATATCAGGCAAAAGAATTAAAGTACTAAAATAGATACATGGGTGGGTTATAAAGTTAACCTGGACAGTAATTTTAAGATAAACTTCAGCTTCATCTTGAAATTTTAGATTTGTGTCTTTTCTAGACAAATCCTAATCTTACTTTCTGAAAATCAAACTTTGCTACTTCTTTTTCAGGTCCCTGTTGACTGTTGAGATATTTAGCTGGGGAAACATTAAATATTTATACTGTAGCAAAGGAAAAAACTTAGGTTTGCTATCAAATAACTACAGATAATTCAACATATGGATATATACTAGAATCTGCAAGACAAAAAGGGTGTTAATGGGCCACCTAGGCAATCCTGATTTTCCAAAATAAAATGTGGTGTTTTTTGAACAGAACTGAAACACAGCTTTTTAAAGTTGAACCACTGACCAGGTACTCCACACTGGTTGATTGTTCAGGATTATAACTAAACTAGGTGATAGCAGACTGATAATTTTCTACTTTTATGCTACATTGTATTTTTGCTTTTTCCCATAGTCTACTGACACAGTACGCTGTATTATTTTCTTATAGCATATCATGTTAACACTACCATGGTTAAAATTGCTTTTGTTGATCCAGAGCATAAATACACTGAACTCACGGTTGCAAGCAAAACACTAGTAAAATCTTCAGCAATTTCCACTACACTTGAAATTTCATGCTCTAGCCATAGGGATTTAATGCGAAATTCCAAGCAAATTCCAAATATAGGTGATTGAATAGAATGTAAATATCTCATGCTATCTGGTTGGGGGTTTTTTGTGTAAAGCACCATAGCTCACAGAAGAACCCTGCTGTACCCAAAGGGTGGGGCGAAGGAAGGGTAGAAAGGTAGTTTCAGAAACAATGAGAAAGAGATGGTGGAATTGAAATACCATCAAGTTCCTGTACTTCTTAATACTTCTTCAATTTGGATCAAAAGAAAAATTGAATGGGAAATTTCAGAGAGCAGTTTCCTCTCTGTTGTGTAAGACTGGGCCTAAGTTTGCATTATGACAATACTTTGTATTCTAATAAAAGTTTAGAGGAAACTATTAAGATATCTGTGTCAGGACTATTGCTGCAAATCCTTTCTGGTTTTGGTTAATTCACAGGATTTTTCAAAGCTTCTAGCACAGGACATTCTACATGTTCACTGGATTGTAGTCGGCTATTCTTGCAGTTATGGCAGAAACAGATTATTTTTAGTTAGAGGTCTGTCAGAAATTCTACAAGTGGTCTTGTTCTATTCATCTCCTCTGTGTTCCAACTTCTGTTTTATAAATATTTTTTTGGACTTATTATCTGTATCATTTTTCACTGCAGTTCTGCATGTGACTCCACTAATGCAAATTACAGCTCCAGAATAGGGTTTAAATGAAAGACAATGTATCAGAAAATTTTCCATCACCATCTTGAGAGTAAAAATCAAGTTTAAAATACAAAATTGTATGTAATTAGCTTGTATCTTAATTAGAATAATAAAATAACTCAGGCTGTAAGGGATCTCTGCATGTCCTCAGTTGTCCAAACCTCTACTCAAATGACCTCTGACTTCAGTGTCAGACAAAGCTGCTGCACAGTGTTCTGTGCAGTCGTATTTCGAAAGTTGTCCCTGGGTGCTTGACCAGTGGAAAAAATTATTCTCTTACATCCAGCTGGAATTGTCTTTGTTGCCATGGAAATGCTAGATGCCTGTTGTCATTTTACTGTGTATATTTGTAAAAATCTGGCTTCATCTTCTCCATACGCCCCCATGTGGAAGACAGCAATTAGATTGTCCTCCTACTCCCCTTCACCCAGCTCTTCTCCAGGCTACACAAAACCACATCTCTCAGCCTATTCCTTGTATATTATATGTTCCAACCCATACCATCTTAGAGGATCTTCTCTGGACTCTTCAGTTTTGTGACCTCTCTTTTGCTGGGGAATCCAAAGTGGAACACACTGCTGCCTTCTAAGTGTTGAGTAGAAGGGATATAATTTCTTCTCTCAGTCCGCTCTTGTTAATGAAGCCCAACATATATTGCAGTCATGTTCCTCTGATTACCCAGGAAAAGGCCAGATTTTCTGCAGAGCCAGTACCTAACTAGTCAGATCCTGTACCTCTTCTAGGGGTTTATTCTACCCAAGATACTGGATTTTGCATTTGTCTTTGCTGAACTCAGTGATATTTGCCAACTCCTCAAGCTTGGTAAGGTTCCTTTCTAGCAGCAAGCCAAGTGCAGTTTGTTCTTTGCTATACTTTTGTAAATACCAAACTCCTTGTAATCTAGAAATTATCTTGTTGCTTTGGGATGGAGATAGGAAAAGTAACGTAAATTTACCCAGAATACATTTATTCAGAATAACCTGCTCCACCAACTCATCTCTTTCAAGGTATCTTCAAGATAACTGAAGGTGAAAGCCCTAAACATAAGCTGATGGGTCTGCTTTAGGCACCAAAGTTTTAACATGCTGAGGAATTTATGTAAATTCAGTAAATGATAGTGGTTTTTTTCTTGTTCCACAATTTTCTGGCTGAATGTCCAGAAAAACAAGTTCTTAAGAGGAGCAAGAATAGAGATATTAGAGTCTATGGATTCTGCACATGAGCAGGTTCTACATTTGATACATGCTGAAGAGTCATTTCAGCTGAATAGATACTAGACAACACAACACCTTGTTGGAAGACTTACACTGCTTAACTTTCTATATGCTCCCCATAGCTTTACAGAAAGGAGTCTGATGAAAGTATTACAGGCAGTGATAGGTCTGGTAGAAAGATGCAGAGCTTTTATTTTACTTAGCAGTATATCATTGTGAGAGAGCTTTAAAAATGTGGGACTAAAAACCTGATAAGTTAACCTCCACAATTAAAATCAATGGCTAAAATAAGTCTACTAATTTAGACCAATTAGTGGCAGGATAGTCCACCTGAGTGAGAACAGCTCAGAAAGGTGGAACAATCTGCTCGGTAAGAAGGAGACAACAGACCACTGCTAAAATGGAAAACACTGAGCAAGCTAACAAATATATTATGTCTGTGTTTATGTGAGCGTGCATATAAAGAAAAGATAAAATTGTAAAAAAACCCCACAAATATTTAAAAACAGAATACTAAAATTACTGTAATTGTAATTACTCTATTGTAATCCTATATGCTGACATAACAAAATGACAGTACCAAAATTAACATGCATAATATGAACTTGTTTTTTATTGCCAGAGGGATGCTTAAAGGCACAAGATGCAACTACATAAACACAAAAACCCCAGTACAATGGAAATTTAAATGCATCCAAACATCACTCAAACCAGATTATCTCAAAATAGCAAACCCATTCTGAATACATCAGAAATCCTTTCTCCCCTATCCTAACTAGTGATACTCAGTTCCTAAAATGTTTGCAAACCCCTTCCAAGTTTAGAAAAAAGCTAGCAGGAACATAGGATGCTAGTGTTGAAAATTAATGTCCTAATGAATCCACAAATTATATATAAACATCGAGAGACTAACTGGCAACATGTGATGCCAGCTGAAAAGGCACCACCAAAAGTAAATTCATGCACAAGAAGTGACAAGGCTTATAAGATGTCTCTGACATATCTGTGCTGCTGAGCATGCTACAAGACAGCTATTTTTAAATGAGACATGTGATGTACTGGAAACATTCTAGCCACTGAGGCATGAAGCTGTATGTAATCAGTTCTCCACACTGCCAGGCTGCAGTACTATAGTTACGTGTATCTTCCAAAATACTTTAGAAAAATTCAAATGGTGAGTGAAGTCTTGTAGGTTTTCCAAGTGTTTGACTACATGTTTTTCCTGAACTCACCTAACTATTCGCTTTTGAATGAAGCTCAAAGTTCTCTGACAGCATTACAGTATCACTGTTTCAGTTAATGCATTTGTACCTTTTAATTTAATCTGCTCAGTTCTGTTGCTGAGGAAGATTTAATTTTAATGCATGATCTGTATTAAAATGCACCAAAGATGTACTTCATTCACTATCACTCACTGGACAATCATCTGCAAAAGGAATTGATTAATTTAGGGTTTTTACAAGTGTTTAAGTCATGAAGTTAGAGCAACACCACAAAATGTTGAACTATCTTTTAATTCAATAACATCATGAGTCAATACTGAGGTAGGTAATGAATGTTAACAAAAAAAATAATTGCACTCATGATAGCATTGTAGGTCATGAAATCGATGATAACGTAGCAACTATACACAAAACCTTGACAAGTCTTGTTAATCTAACCATTCTGCAGAGAAAAGGAGATTTTAATTTTTTAAACTTGTATGTCAGGAAAAGGTTAGTTCTTGATAGCCATTTTGATAAAATCTGTTATATTACATGAATTGCTGAAATTATTTTCCCATTGACAGCACATGCTAGAGCTATAAAGTAAGCAATAGGAACGAACTTGCTGACTTTATGTTAATGATACTTTTAGATTATCTAGAAATAGAAGAGAAGCATGACAAATATAGAACAACAACATGCAACAGCGAAGCATGTAGGAAATTTAGCTTGGTATTTTATAATGAACATTTTTGGCAATAGAATCTGTAGCCAAAATCGGTGACTAACGTCAGTAGCATTGGGACTTCGTATGTAATTAGGAAAGCTTCTGAATACTTTTTTTGACCATGATGACTGTTCTTTAACTTAGACTTACACCTGAAACAATATGATATCATTTATAGAAAGGTAAGCATGCAAACTGTCTGCTTTGAAATTAGTAGCAGGGGAAAATTGAAAAAGTAACTTTTACTTGCAAAAAATAGTACAGAAGTAACTAGAAAAGTCACAGAAAACGTAGGAAGGTCTCACAGTTAACATCCACTCAAAATATGTATCTTACTATAGTGTTTAGTCAGTAGTATTAGTTACACTGGTAACTACTAATAGAAGTAGCCATCTTCACTGTGTCCTTTTATATCAGTGATAAAGCAATAAACTACTATATGGATGACAGATTGAAGTTTACAAAGCAGTAATACCAGCAATTTGTTTTGCAGCTCCAGAGGCGATTAAAAACAGCACAGCTTCCCAGGAGACACAATCTAGTTTTCTTCCCTGATGCTACTGTGAGCACAAGACATTTCAAAGGAACACATGCAAGCAGGAAATAAAACTGTCTTCTCAAAACGTTTGTGTATGCAGTCAGTTTGTAAATGGGGTGCATGCATACCTGTGAATTTAATCAAGTCATATCGTCATAGGACAGTAATATGAAAGCTTAAGTGCAGAATATAGTACTGCTTTGTATTCCCTGAGTTTTACTTTGAACCCTACTTCAAAACTACTTTAGTCTGAACTGATTTTGTGTTTACAAAATACAGCCCAGACTAATAGAATTAATGGAGTCTGATGTATTACAGAAGCCAGAGTAGTCTAAAACAAGAGCATTTTACTTTAGATGAGCATATAGTCAGAAGAGAATTACAAATTCTGTTCTCCTTTAATATTGGCATTCATCCGCCTGAGACTGTGGCGTATCAAGATGACCTTATCTATAAGCTCAAAGATCCTGAAAGAGAGGGAGACAACAATCCTTTTCCCCTATTTTTTCATTCCATGATTCCAGTCAGAAGTTGTCAATGCACATATTTTTTTACCTTGCACAAACTCTTGTCTTCTCTGGATTCCTCTGCGAGCTCAAGCACTATGTCAACTTGCCAGAGAACAAGTTTATCAGGAAAAAGAAGACTCTCTTCTCTGCTAGATTAATGAACTGAACTGACTCATGGCATCGTCTGATGAGTGCCAGAGACACGGGAAAGGAATGTGCAGGACTAGGTGGCCAGGAGCCATGGTCAAGGGAGGGAGGGAGGACCTCTGCTATGGGAAGGGAACAGAGAAGGAAGATGCAGGAACAAAAGCTATCCCTTGTTCCAGCAGCAAGCCATTCATTTCACTCCATTTGTTTTTGAAAATAACCTGACTGTTACAAACATGGGAAAAAAAAGCAATTTTATTTTTGTATTACCATTGCAGAAAGCTATAAAAAGTAGAATTAAAATTAACAAATTTCATTTTAGTTACAAAAAAAATCTCAGGGTAATGCATGGCAATCAGCTTTTGAAGCTACGTATAAAATCTAAGTGCTTGCTCTTTCTCCCTTGACACTTCCAGTCACTTATTTAAGTTCTCACACCACTTTCTACATTATATCTCTTTAATGTCAGGTGTTCCATCACTACAGTAAACCAAACTGGGAAGCTGATCCAGTTGAAAGATAACCACCTGAGGTATTTTTTGGTATTATAATACATACACACACACACACACACACACACACACACACACACACACACACACACACACACATATATAAATATATGTATATATATTTATTTTAGATTTCTTTCAGCACTCAGCCATACAAATATCCATCTTAGTGTTTTTGCTTCTTAGGGAAGCAGCAGATACATTTATTTCAGCAACACTTGCTGCTGAAATTCAATTCACATATAGACAATTGCTATCTCACCTGAGTCAGAGAAACTTCAGAAGTAATAATATACTGATGGCATTTTTCAGTAAAAAGACTTAAGTAACTCAGATAATTCTAAACCAGAAACAACTACTCAGTATCCCCATGTGAAGCACCTGGGGATATGATGCTGCTGAGAGTTCTGTGATTTGCAGTGTTTGAGATTTTGTGAAATCATAGTTGCTATTGAAGAGAAGTTCCTCCAAGTGGTGTCAATCCAACATGCAGAGGTAAATGTCCTTCTGCATATTCACCTCTGGGGGCAATGTAATCTTAGTGAAAGGCAAGAAGGTTGAAATACTTATCCAAGTTCTACATCCACTTCACTCAGACTACTGCCAAAGATTTATTTGTTTAGGAATGCTCATTTTGAAATAAACTGAATCCATGCATGCTTTCTAAAGCATACTCTGAATAGTTACAGAAAAATATGTTTTAGATGCTGATGATCAAGTGCAGAAGTAAAGTTACCACCTCAGCATGAAACCTACCATTTCTTAGCCATGTCTTAGGATACATGTCTTAGGAGTCAGCACCTTATTCAGAACTTCAGTGATATGTTGGAACTGGAATTAGGCACTGAAACTCCTTCATTTCACAAATTGGAATGTTACTCTGGACAGCTGACACATTCTTGACCTTGTCTCCCACATGCTTTCAAGACTTGGTGTGTATTAGTTATATCTTTCCTACCCCAGTTGTTAAACCCAACCAACCAAAGACCTTACCTCCAAACTAATCAATGCATTATGAGAGAGAGTGAGGGATTTCAGGTGACTGACTACATTTTTTCAGAGAATTGCATAAAAGAGTAATTTTCTCCTGCCAGTAAGGAGCGAGGATGACACATGACCTACTTCAGAGCAAAAGAGCAGACAGGGTCGGGGCATGACTGGGAACATGCATAACCCCAGCATATTTGTAAGAAAGGCAGGTAATATCTTCCACACATCTTAATACTTAATGTGGTGAATACAAAATGCACGATGAAGCTGTTCTGCAGTATGTCAAAAATTCAGACAACATTTTTAGCATTAAACAAAATTAGGAAACAGGTTAATTTCTTGTTGCTACCATAGGGGCTTTGTAGGTATTTTTTTAATGGTAGAACTAGTAATACTAAGTATGTGGTAACCATTGCAAAAAGATGCTAGAAGGAAGTATTACATCTTTCAAATGCCACTTAATATCAAGCCAGCACTTATGCAAAACTCTGCATATCCACTTTCCAGGACAAAATAGCCTTTATGATTCCAACTTTTCCTTGTAAACAAGTATTTATAGCAGGAGCATATTATGCAAATTAAAGCACTATCATCTCGTATACAGGGAGAACACACATCGGCTACACAGACCTGGGCTTCATCTTCCTTAGGAATGAACCTGTGGTGCAATAAAACCTCAGTTTCTAACTATATGAGGGTTTTGACCACAAAGAACATTTTAGATGTGTCTTATGAGCCATCAATAATCAACTTTTTTTTTTTTAAAGGTAAATGTAAAGGTAATCTATGTGAGAGAAGATGGATTATGCTCTTCCTGGGTTCTCTGGTAGTATTGGGCCTATCTCTGCTGAACTCTATGACAGTACTTCTGTAAAAACAGGTGTAAAGAAAAGGTACTTAATACAGTACAGGGGAAATCCAGGGTAAAATATAGCCAGGATACAAGAAACAAAGTATATATTTCTAAATTGGGATTCCTACTCTCTCTCTGTGTATCCAACACTGCTTAGACTCCTCCCATGTTTTAACATGAACATGTACCACTTTCTTTTGTGAAGAATTTATAAGCCTTAATGAGCTTATTCTCCAGGGTGCTATTCCCAAGTACCTTGGGGTGTCGCACTATTACAACCTTTTTTAAAATTTCAGGTTTTTAAACATTGAATTATAAAAAACCACTCTGTATTTCATGTTACTCAAAGTTCAAGAAACAAATCAAATATATTTAAACACTGAACTATGTCAATGGTACATCTAAATTAAGTCAGCTGTTAAAGCCAACTGCATCCTGAGCTGCATCAGAAGTACTGTGTCCAGCAGTTTGACGAAGGTGATTCTCCCCCTGCACACTGCTCTGGAGAGACCCCCCTGGAGTACTGCATCCAGCTCTGGGGTCCCCAGCACAGGAAGGACATCCACCTGTTGTACCGAGTCCAGAGAAGAGCCACAAAAATTATTAGAAGAGTGGAACACCTCTCCTCTGAAGAAAGGCTGAGAGAGTTGGGGTTGTGAAGCTGTAGAAGAGAAGGCTCCAGGGAGACCTTTTAGTGACCTTTCTGTCCTTAAAGGGGGCTTATAAGAAAGATGGAGACAGACATTTTAGCAGGGCCTGTTGTGATACAAAAGGAAAAAGAGTTTTAAACTAAAAGGGTAGATTCAGACTACATATAAGCATGAGATTTTTTATGATGTGAGTGGTGAAACACTGGAACAGGTTGCCCAGAGAGGTCGTAGATGATCCCTCTCTGGGAACATTCAAGGCCAGGTTGGATAGGGCTCTGAGCAACCTGGTCTAGTTGAAGATGTCCCTGCTAATTGCAGGGCGATTGGACTAGATGACCTTTAAAGGTCGTCCTTTAATGGCCCAACCCGTGATTTTATGATCCACAAATTACTAATAGAGGTAAAGGGTTACTAATGTCAGCTCAGCCAAAACAAATAATAACAGCTGCTAACATTTTATTATTACCTGGAAACAGATGAAAAAGGGATTGGAAACAATGGAAATTCCTATGCAGGAATTCCAAGCCTTCTGACTTATTTAAAGGAGAAAGGCAAGGCAACCTGAGGGCTTTTTTTTCATGGGCTAAAGTTAAGAAACTTTAAGTCCTGCTCCTTCTATAACAATATTCCTTCCAGATAGGTCCTCCTCTTGCTTTATTCTGCTTTGACTGGTAGTAATTTAGTCAACTTTCATGGAATCACACAACAAAACCAGAAGTATGCAACAGCTTTTCACTGGGTTACCAAGTTGGATTAGGGTACTGCATAAGCTGATAAACACCAGAGATGGTGAAAAGTAAGAAGATATAGCACTGGAAATGGGGAAAAGACAGAGAAGGGCAGTGAGGAAAGACAAAGAAGAGACAGCACACCCCCGTACATCAACTACCTAATAATTGATCTTAACCATATTAAGAAATCACCTATTTAAGAGGCTGTCTCTCTTGCAGTACATACTATGCATACATCTGAACAAGTTACACATTCTGATTTTGTAGAGATTTACCTCCCTTGAGCACACAGGAGAAGTATTACCTAAAATGCAAGGTAAGAAGAGACTTAACCAATCTGCAAATTATAGCTGTTCTGGTGTACAGTGTACACAGCAGTTAAAAATCTGTGTGTTCTTGTGGTATGGATGTTGGCTTTTTTTTTTTCCTAGTGACTCTGGACTAACAAAACGGTATCTGCATTTTCTTCTGCTTGAGAGCAGGGTTTACTGGCTGCATTTATAGGCAATGATTATGATTGTGCTTATGATTAAGTATTCAGAGAGAACCACAGGGCCTTCACTCTCTTAGCCTGCTTGATTGCAGCGCATGACTCACACTCCTGGGTAACCATAGCAGGGTATGAACCATGGTATCATACTTTCGGAGTTTATTTGTTACAGAACCCACTGTCTCTCAGTTTCCCTCAGAATGCATTGATGCCAGGAAACCGGAGCATACAGATGGCCCCTGGCGTGAAAGGCTCCACCACATCTGTGATGTGCACCTGACTTGATTGGGGTTGTTATTGGATTGCCCATCCCTTCCAAAAAATACGTCTAACAGCACCATTTCTCTCAGGCGTTGGATACTTTCTTCCATGGTCTTCCAGGCCGTTTTATGATGGTGCTGCTGCAGCAAGTCTCTGTAAACAAACTTTTCTCTTACATCTGTTAGAAGTCACTCCCAGAGAGAAAGGGGTTTTGACTCCCTCACAAATACCTGCTCCCTGCCCACATTTTTGGCCAGAGCTCCCAAATACCTTGCTTTGTTGCCATCAAGTTGCAGGCCTTTGACCATAAGGTCCCGAACTCAGATCAAGCAGGTCAGAATGGGCTTGTTCGGGAGTTGCATAACATCTTTTCACAGGCTGCGCAGATTGTCATATGACAGGGCTTCCATGATAGTCTTGGGCTCTGTTTCCTTCACTGTTTGTGAGGGCTCTGGTTCCCCATCCTCGCCAACTGGGCATATCAACTTGGTTATATACTCCTTTGTTTGCAAAACCCCCAAACCTGGATTATATGGTCTGCTGACATGAACCACTGCAGTGTCATTTTAATGCATGAATTGTTGATCGAGGGGAAGACACACCAGTTAAACTTTTACTGTATTACAGTAGTTGTTGTCGCAGGTTCGCAGCGAGCAAGAGCCGACAGAGCACTAAGCTTGCACGTGGTCATCTCTGAGCGCGCCCGCTGGGAGGGGGATACAAGCGCTGCGCTCCGCATTGCCCGAGGCAGATCCCTCCTCCACGTTCTCCTCTCTCCCTCTCCTCCCTCCCTCTCCCTCCCCCGGCCCCTCCAGGCCGGAGCCACCGCCCAGCTCTCCGCTCATCCGCTTCCCTGGGCCGTAAGGCTGGTGTGGGGCTTCGCGCCTCGACGCTGCCTCCGCCCGGCTCCGGGCGGCACCTGTGCGGGAAGGGGACGGCGGGAAGGGACGGGAGGGGACCGGCGGGAACGGGACTGGGCGAGTGCTCGTGGAGCCGTGCGAGAAACGGGACCGGCCTGGTCTGTGCCGCTGGCCTTGAACGGCCCCTTCCAGCCCGGGGTGCTCTGTGATGCCGTGGAAATGTCAGTACCGGTGAACTCGGGCCGCCCGCCAGCCGGGCCGGAATCACCGCAGCGTCCTCCCTGCACGCCCCGTGTGCGTGTGTGCGGCGCTGCTCGTGAGGGCCTTTGCCGCCCTTTGTAAACCCTTGCCTTGAAATATTTATCGGTGATGAGAAAGTAATGACATGCTGATGTTAAATTACATTCTGATGGAAAATAAAATGTTTTAACTTGATGGACTTCCTGAATTTTTTTGACTGCTGTGGGGAGATTCTGAGCTGTCATACATTTATAGGCTGTGAATGCAGCCGATCAGTTTTTACCGAGTGTCAGTTTACAAAAGTAAGCTTACACTCAGGTTTAGTAAACTAATTGCAACCATGTTGCTGTACTAAACAAACATTACTATCTTTAGCTGGGAAAGTGTCCTGTTGTTTTACCTGCCTGTACTGCCAGCCTTTTAAAAAACTGCTACCAAGACAAACTCTCTTGAGCATTGATTGTCTCACTGGTTTTGTTTCTGTTGGTCTTCTCAAAATATTTATGTTATATTGACTATGAATCGGATATATTTACTTTCAGTATCAATAGGGAGTCTTTCTATTCGTTAAATGAGAACTGGATTAATGATAAAAAGCCTGCTTCTGAATAGTGGTGAATTTCTTAAACAGGGGGAAAAAAAAAGAAAAGAAAAGAAAAAGAAACTCCTAACAGGGAGTTCTTAATCTTTTCACATTAAGGTAAGGTGCTTACAAAAGTAAGCTCATTAGAAGTCTATACCATTATAGTTATCCAACATGAACCTAACCTCATACTTGCACTGCCTTGAGAAGTGGTAAGTGTAAAATCTGTGCAGGTGCAGTGAATTGGGATAGATGGCCAGAATGTATGTAGTTATGTTAATGTGCTGATGGGTTATTACTGTATTCCTATATAACCTGAAATACAGGTTATCTTTGTGTATAGTGTATTAAGGGATGCTAGGAAGAAGGAAGAGAATAAAAGGGCAAAGTAGTTCCAACATTAATACCTATCATTGTGTTTAACATCTGACTTGTGTGCTTTTTTCTCTTAATTCCATTACATAGGACCTTTATTTAGATTATGCTCTTGTCACTTGAAACACCTGTATACTGAATCCAAAACCACAGAATCATAGGATATCCTGAGTTGGAAGGAACCCACAAGGATCATCAAGTCCAGCTCCTGACTCCACACGGAGCAGTTAAACCCCTCAAAGAGCATTGTCCAAACACTGCTTGAGCATTGACAGGACTGGGGCCATGCCCACTTCCCTGGGGAGCCTGTACCACTCTTGCAATGACAATCTCTTATCTAATACCCAATATGAAGTCATGCTTACAGAGTTTTATGCCATTTTATTGCATCCTGTCTCAGTTTCCTAGTGTTGTTTCTGCTTATTAGGAGATATTTATAAAGATTTTTCCGTAATTTCATTGTTCACAGTAAACATAATTGTTCCTTATAAGACTTTTTGTATCTCAAGAACCTTATTTTTTTATTTGACCTACTTTAGACTATCTGCCATTCTTTATGTTATAGGGCCTAATTTTGTCACCATTATAATATACATGGCTGATTGACCATATAAGTTTTTTCAATTCTTGTTCAGTTTTTGGAAATGGAATAATATTTTATTGCTAATGGAATATACTCATCAATCTATTGAAGCCATTATCAGTTACTTTTACATTAACATGCAATGTTTAATTTACATTTTTTAGGGTGCAAGATGAAGGCTCAAAAGTCAAATTTGAAAAGCAGCAGGGCCAAATAAATATGTACAGCTTTAAAATAACTTATAAAATTAGAGTCAGGTTTGTTTTCATGTTATCATCTTCAAAACAACCAATCTGACACTTTTTTGCCAGTAGGTCCAGGAAGGATTTTTTCTCTTTTCTTATGGCCAAAGAAAGCTTTCAGAGATTGACCTACATTTTTAGATCACTGCCTATCCTAAATAAACCAGGCCTTAGGTACCGGATTGTCAAGGTTTTGTCCAGATTTTAGACTAATATTAATCTCAATTCAAATTCTGTAAGTATTAGTTTAAAGTGGATGAAATGGAGACAGTGTATTTACTATGTACGTTGCCCATTCACTTTAAATTGAGATGTATTTTGTTCCCATTTTATTCTGACCATGTGAATTTTGTCGGGAATGGGAGGAAAATTTTCTATAAAGTAACAGCTATAAGTGAATATGCCATGTCTATTGGGTATAGGAGTCAGCACCAAACATTTGCCTTTACAGATCTTCTCCTGATTTTTGGCAATATTTGATAATGTAATGTAGCCCTTCTGGATTATTTTTAAACAGTGGAAAGACCAATGAGATAATTTTTTTTAATTTTAATGTTTTCATGGTTCACCATAGTAATGGTTATGAAGACTAAAAAATTTTCTTACCAGTAATATTTTTAAAATGACTATTTAGACACAGCTACAGTAGTAACTTATCTCTACCATTACAGAAATTTGCAACACAAGTTTGATAAAATGAATGTTATTCTCACAAGAAAAAAATAATCTGGTTAGTTCCCAGAGTGCCTTTGACTGGACATTAACCAGGAGAAAACGAAATGTTACTTTCTCCAAATCTTTTTGACATCCAAATCTTTTACATTCATATTAAAAGTTAACAAAACCCCACTGCATATAAAACTGCTAAGAAGTCCCTGCAATAAAACACAGTGAAGAGAGGATTTTAAATAGAAGTTGAAAGCTGCTGGTAGAAAAAAAAAACAAGATTCACAAAAAAAGAAAGTGGTTTTATGCAGAGTTCTTTTTTTTCCCCTGACTAGAATGATTCAGAAAATTAAATCTCCCATATTTGTTTGGAAATTACATTCTACTCATACACAGAAGGGTTAATGTGTTTGATGCATGTTCTGTTCAGTGTATTTTTCCGTAATCATAGTTGTACAAATAATGCAGATTTTTAAAGAAATTAATGCTTGTTATTATGTGAAGGAAGCACAGGAGAAAGTATTTTGATATTCTGCCAGTGTCCAAAAGTTTCTCTTTAAATATAGTTTTAAGATGATAATGTCAGGGACTGTTTATATTATCTTGAGTAGGATTTTTCCAACAAATGCATACCAGCTAAGGAGAACTCATTGTGTTAAAACAGGCATTTTAATGCATTTCAGTGCATTGGTGACATTTTTTTCATAATGGAGATATGTTTCTGCAGCCATACGCGGTTCTGAACAATGTGTTCAATGCTAGAATTTTCAGAGCAGTGTAGACTATTTCTCTCAGAAATTTTGATTGCAGCCAAAATATTATCTACTTTAAACAAATTAAGGCAAAAAGGAACAGATTCATTATATTGCCAATGTAGATACTTAAACACAGTACTTGGTGCCAGAATTTCTACCCTCTAAACATCTGATTCTGATGTCAGTTATCACCAAAACAACTGGCTGTTAGTTGTGCTCACCTATCCCTCTGCTCAGGACAGCCGCTCTTCAGGAAGTGCTGATTTCCTCTCCATGTGCTTCATTTTTTGCTCAGCTAGAAATAATGATGCACAGCCACTAGAAATTAGTCTCTCTAACATTCATGTGCAGCTCTCCTGCACTGAATTCCATTCAATGAAATTTCTGAAGACATTGCTGGAAATTGGGACCCAATGGACAATATTTTTTATTGATAATTAATTCCTTCCTTACCTGCTGGTTTTGCCTTTCAAATATGTGCCCCAAAGAATTTCTGTGGAAGGCCTACAGGAAAACAAATTTTGAGTGGAATGAGTAAAGCTAGAAGATACACTGTGTTCAAGAGAAAGGACTTCTTTTTTCTCAAGTCTAGTTCAGGGGAAAAAATGTAGAAGGTACTAAATGAAGACTTATTGACCAGATGAAAAAGGGGGAAGATATTAGGCAAGGTTGAAAAAGTCTACAAGTTGTTTTTTAAAAAATTGGTGTTTTGAAGATACTAACATTAAAACAACTACAAATATTTTACCTCAGTTTCAAACTCATTGAAATACTTCTTGATCAGTCAGCTGATGTTCCACAAAGCAGTTACCGGTATGGGTTGTGTAAAGAACGACAGAAGGATTAAGGACACCTAAAAATGTCTGACACTACATAATCATAAAATCATCCTACAAAGTGTAGCAACTTTAAGGATTGTGTAAGTGAGGGGAATTCATTCTTGCCTCTGTTCCTGAGGTTCATTCCATACCAGACTAGGAGCCCACTTTGTGCTCTGTGTGAGGCTGTTTCCTTGTTATGGAAGGGATCTCTTGAGACCATCTGCCCAGTCCCCTCCCCCTGGTTCAATGCGTGCTTACTTAAAGCAGGTTGCTTAATATATTGTCTGGCCATTTCTGAGTATCTCCAGGAATGGGAACTCAGCAACCTCTCTATGCAATCTGACCTCAGCATAAAATTGGTTTTTATTTTTCCTCTGTTTAATGGTATTTCTTGTATTTCAGTTTATGCCTATTGCCTGTTTTCCATCCACTGGATACCTCTGAGTGTGGCTCCATATTTATACAGAGTGGGATTGGATGCACCCTCACCATGTTAGCAGGTGACATCACGCCGAGCGGTGCAGTTGATGCAGGAGGGAAGGGATGTCATGCAGAGAGACCTTGACAGGCTTGAGCAGTTGGACCTGTGTGAACCTTGTGATGTTCAACAAGGCTAAGTCCTGCAACTGGGTGTGGGCAATCCCAGTATCAGTACAGACTGGGAATGAGGGATTGAGAGCCACTGTGTGGAAGACGACTGGAGGATGGACACTGGTAGGTGAAAAGTTGGACATGACCCAGCAATGTGCACCTGCAACCCAGAAAGCCGACTATGTCCTGGTCTGCATCAAAGCATGGCCAGCAGGTCGAGGGAGGTGATTCTGCACCTCTACTCCATGATTCTATTATTCTATATACCCTTCAAATATACATAAACACTTGATAAGATCTCCCTGGAGCCTTCTCTTCTAAACTAAACCCCAGCTCTCTTGGTCTTTCCTCATTTAAGTAGCAATTTGTTTCCTTGACTCAACTGATACAAGCCTTCATTTCAGTAAAAAGGGGTGTTTTTGCAGGTCAATGGTACAATGCCAGGAATAATTTAGAGACTTAAGAAGTCGTTTCAGAATTCTAAATTCTTCTGGTCGCAAAGCCAAGTGTATAGCTTACTGTGTTTCATTGTGTATCTAGAGAGAAAATAAATCTGGAATGTTGGGGCCTAATTCTCCTTTCAGATCTGTATTCAGCATTGTGGTAAAGAAATAGTAAAAAATCAAGGTGAGGGGTTTTTTTCCTTTTTTTTTCCCCTCTTTTTGTTTTGAGATGACAGAAAAATGGGAAGTTCCTGCAGGTTTGAAGTTCTGGTTGATTCCTGTGCAATAGTGGTCGGGAGTGAGTGATGTTCGGACTACTCTAGCAGGTTTAAGTCACTGAAAAGTCACATATATGGATTAGTTTCCAGTGACTGTGTACATTAGTTCCTCAGCTGTTTTCTTCCAACAGTTAAACAGACACTGTATAGCTTTTCAATATTCAATTTGTTCCTTAAAAGAAGACTGTCCTGAAAATGGGATTTTGCCAAGACCATTTCTACACATTTTGCAGGTGGCATTTACCAGCAGTGAATCAGTGTACCCTAGGGTCTGGAGCAGGACACAGAAAGATGCAAAAAAATCAGGTCTTTACTGTCATATTATGGTATGCACTTGTACCGATCTGGGGACAGGGTTTGCTAAAGAGCCTAAGGAAGGTAAGTGCTAGAATTCTTTTTAATTTCTCTAAGTTCCATTTGCCTAATTCCTCTAAAAATCTCTTAAAAATCTGAATTTCATGACTGAAATCGTACAGTAAATTAGAATCCACTATTTTTCCATTAAATTCTTACTTCTAGTATGTACATATATAGATAGATTTTATGCAGATATGTATGTTTATATGTATACAATTATAAATCAATAAAGCCATTATCTTTTCTCATTGTTATTTTCTCTCGAGTTCTTTGGCAATTTCAATTGCCCACTGAAGATACTTGATAGCCTCTAATAAAAGTCTATATGCTTTAGTGAATATGAAGTCAGCATTGATTAAATTCATTAAAGGACTGAATATATTTTGAAGAGTGAAGCATAAATAACCAAAAAGCAGTGATAAAACTGCAATATTTTAACATATTTTTTTTTCCTAAATATTTCTACTAGATAAAAGCCCAAAGGAATCCAAATCAGCAGCATACCACAGCTTTACTCCCTTTTTCAAGTGATTTGGCAGAAACCATAGGCAGATTAAGGCTATTTATAACAAGTTAAAGCAGGTAATAAGACATTTTGTGCCACACTGTTTCAAGATAGGATGGGAAGGAAAAATATTTCGTAAGAAATGACGAAACAGTTTGTTAGAAACAAGTGCCACCCTAGAACCAGTTACCATAAAAATGCTTGGATCATGTGGTCCTTTTGGCAAGGATTTTCTGTTACAAAGTCAGGAATCTGGGCTTGATGACCACTATTATTCTTTTGAAAAATCGTGAAATTTGAAAAGTAAAGTCAAGTCATAGACTTGACTTTAAGTTAAGTTTTGTTTCTTAATTCTCTGTAGTAAGTCTTTACAGGTATCCTACCATGTTGCAGCAATCAAGGAAGCCTGTGTGAATCCAAATGTGCTTACAAATTAACAAATATCTGCATGGAGTTCAGGTAAAATGTTTCATGTACAGAAACTTGGTTTCTCTTTCTTCATGCAAGTTTCACCACTCTACTCTGCAGAGCTGCTGCACATTCTAACCAGCAAACATGGATCTAATCATTTGTCTAGTGACTGTCCCATCTTCTATATGAGGAAAATGTTTTTCTGATGTCTACTCAAGCCTTATGCTCACACTCCAAGCCAACCAGACACCACATTTAGCTCAGTGTTAACATCATTACTGAGAGTGTTAATACACTTTGCCTGTCAGCACTCAACTGAAACTGTGCAGCATGAAATCTGTCATCTGAACACTTAGAGACATGCTGGGTTCGGTGTCTTTTGTTTTTCAAATGAAATAATTTCATACCATTGCATTTAACCTTATGGTGTTTCTGATGTTTATTAGGATAACGAATAAAGATCAGACAGGACTAGACATTTGTGAGGAAACCTCCAAATATTCTTAAATGTTATAGCAAGGAGTGGTGGTTACTCAGCAGATGGTGCTCTTTTGTTTCAGTTAATTATCAGTCAGTGCCATGTCAGGAAACTTGGTTGTGCTTTTTTTTTTTTTCCTCAAGCAAAACCAAGGTCCTGGTACAACCTGATCAGAAAATGGAAAGTGTATTTTGAAAAATAATGATAATAATAAAAAAAATCAGGTTCTTATGTGTAAGATTGACAACTAGAAACTTTCCACTGATAGCCAAAAAGAAATCATTTTATGAGTGTCATGCAACTAGTGAATTAAGAACTTTATTTCCTTGGGAATACTGTATAATTGAGATACTACAACATTTCAGTGTATAAATTTAGATTGAGTGTCACAAGTCAAGAGAAAACGCAGAGTTCATAGGCAGCACAGCAGCAGTCAGCACAGCTGTGTGGTGTACAGTATGGGCATGAAATCTCTTACAATCACTGGGTGTTTTAGAAGCTGGTTTTAACAACAGTGCTGAAATGGAGCTGAGCAAAATTTCTTTAGTTTATGCTTCCATACCTGTAATGTATCTGTATCTAAGCTAATAGCCCCTGATAATATTCTTGTAAAAGTTTTTCTATGTGATAATATGTTGAGAATTCATTTCCAGAAAGGATATTGTACTCCAGATTTCTTGCTGGCAGTATAATGTAATTTCTGTATTTTAACATTTTTTCCAGTAGATGGCAGTAGCTGTTTATTGGCTGATAAATTAACACCATCACGGTGCACTACATGAACAGTAAATCCCAAATATGTTCCTGTGTAGGTACTTAACACATAACTGATACGTAATTTCATCTGTTACAAGTGTGTCACCTGTTTTCCATATCTGAACACAAAATCTTTTCTGAATATTTTCCTTTTGAATCTGTTCGTTTGCTTAGAATTAAGTGACAGTCTAAAACTAAGAAATCTGTTATAGGGCTACTAAGGGTTAAGGACAAATATATCTCAAAGCGTGCTTGGTTCTGAGGTCCTTTAATGTTGACCTACATTTGAAAACTGTTGTGGGGTACTTTGAGTTGACTCATTTTACAATGTCTTATATTCAGATCAGAATGCTTTATTGTAAATTATCTGGCATTAAATTGTGCTTTTGTGATTGACACTTTACCCAAATAATATTACAAGTTTCTTGCACCAGAGCCAGTATGGATATTTTACGTTGTGAAACGTGTCATGTTGCAAGACCATCAAAACCTACCACAGTTTTTCTATCATGTTTTGCTGTTTCTTGGCTTTCTGTCCATCCATGTTGCCTTTTCTGTCCTGGAGGCATGATATAGAAATTGTTATTGTGCTGTTTAAACACTGACCTGAAGACTTTTATGTGGTTGTGCCTATTTCATAAGGAGTTCACCAACCAGAGCTCTTGGTGCTTCATGTGCCATATATGATGTTGGATGGAGTCGTGTAGTGAGAAGCTTGGAGAAGTGACTTTTTTTCACCAGAATGATCTACAGTCACCATTATGCAGATGAAGGAATAGATGGGATTAAATCTGGTTTTACCAAATACCTCATAAGTAGATGTTGGATAAGAATTACCATGATCTGGTATTTTTATGAAAAGTTTGATAGTACCTTGCTAACTGGGCTTTGGCAGCCTCAGTAACACAAATACAAGTATGTTTGGACACACTGGATCTCAGAAACCCTGACAGAGACATGGAGAACTAGAAGACCCTGGAAAACACTGAAGAATCAACCTGAACCAGAAGCAGGGGACAAAATCAGTGCATGGGGCCAAATCCATAAATAAAAATTAATACAGTGGAATATAACTTTCGCATAGGGGGTAGGGAGGTTTAAATAACTTAATGGTACTGGCACATTTTCCTGGCTTTTTTTGATTGTTTCATGGATTAAGCACCTTCCTATCACTTTGCCTGTCCTGCACACCACCTGTTATAAATACACACAGACAGAAACAGTGTCCCACTGTGTGTCCCATGGTGCTTCATCTCTTCATTTCTGCCTAGATGACTTTTAATTCTCTGAAAAGGGTGATATCCAGCGGTCTGTTTTAAAGACACACATACAGAGAAGAGAGACTCAGAAAGTGATATCTTTGAGAGGATCAAAGAGCACATACAACTCTCAGGTTTTCACTAACATAGTTCCAATGTGTGTCTTTACAAAATTCGCGGGAACCAGCAGATTGTCAGTGGTCGTTCATTTCTCCATGTTGGCAGGCAACCAGTTTTTATTGTGCTGCTTCATATGTCACCTGCATGTGAGGAAGTTACCTATTTCTGCTTTTTGCCTTATAGATCTAATGCCATGAAAAAGGAAGGATGAAGAGAGTGAAAGGATAGTGAATGATGTTGCAAAGGCAAACAACTTCATGATGTACATAGTAAGGTAGCCACTTGAGTGTACATTATCCTAGGAAAGCCTAGGCCAAGATTTTTATAAGATTTGTTTTAATTTTTTGGTATTGTTATTTGTTGAATAAAAGAGTTGACTTTTTACTGTTTTGGGTCATTGATCCTCCTTTTATTTCATCATCATCATAACATATTCAAAGACTCTGAAATAACATGGAAACTTCAACCTTGTTAAAAGAACTGTATTACAAACTATGCATGAATGTGCAGCAAAAATAACACTAAATGTGGTATCATCAATCTGATTAAGCTATGACAAACAGTACACTGAGCCAAGAAGACATGTAGCATTCCTAAGACATGTCCTCTATGAAAAAGAAGTATACTGATGAAAAGCTGAAATTAGTATCAGTGTATGAGTACAATACATCCCTCATTTTTTGAATTTGTGTCATTTCACTGAGTTCTCCTTTCTGACTTACAAGGTTTGCTTTTTCTCCTACTCCCTTGTGCAAGGTTCTCCCTTACTTGCTCTCCTTAGCTTCTGCATAGCATGTCAAGCAGCAATCAAAGGGAACCTGTTTTTTTTTTTTTCTTCTGAAATCTCTGGCTTTCAGTCTTTTAGATGTGCCGCTACATTATGTCTTGGTCTTTCCTATATGTCTCATTACGGTAGGTAATACACAGGCCAAACACTGGCATACTGCAGAGGAACATTTTTCTTTATAAATCTTGGGATGTCAAGCAAAAAAAAACACAAACATTTTTACAATTAATAGACTTTGATTTAGAGAATGCCAGCTATGTGAAACTATTTTTTTTGACTGAGCTCAAAGCCACTGCCTTCCTTTGCAGGTGATCCTGATTCACAAGTTACTCTCTGCTTTGTGTATGTTGGCAACAACTACCTGTGTTCATTATAATTTGCTCCTGACTCTCTGCCTTCTCTTTGAAAAAGAAATGGTGTTATAAAACCGAGATGGTAATAAGACCAATAAACATTGCCAATGACAGAGGAGCTTCAAGGTTGAATGAATTTGTAATGTAAGTACAGTTGGTCAGGCGTGCTGGGCAGTGGGTGTGCACACGAACAGCTTTGTATAACCATGTCAGACAACAAAAAGTGAGTGGAATCCAGCACTGATGACAAACATATCACACGGTGTCCTGCTCCAGCTGCTGTGATAAGCATGACAGAGGCAAGGTGGGTTACTGGTGAGCAACATGCTGCAATAGATAATTTCTATGTGGATACTTGCAGTTGTAAAGGCAAAGTCTGTTTTTGGATGAGTTAGATACCTTCAACTCCTGGAAGCAACTAGCTGCCCCATTCTCATAGGTATCTTCCACATCCCCAGCAAACATGGATCACTTCTTCTATTTCAGGCACAATGCTGAAGATTTGCTTCTTTGAGTGGAAAGAGCGAGGAGGTAGGTAAGTTGTGCTGGCCTCACCTCAGACTGGGTACCTGCTCTAAACAGGCCTGTGGAAAGCAAGACATGGCAAGATGTGGCAAGTTGCCCAATATGTCAAAATGATTTGCTGTGACCTTGCTCCATGACAACTTGATCAGCTCTAGGTGCTGTGCAACTTGCCAGTCCGGATGAATATTGCACCATCCATGATGTATTTCCAGTGAACACTGTATCTTTCACATTGTTGTTAAACTAAAAATGTGTCGGGCCTTTGGCTTCTAGACTAATTCCTTCACATGAATTCTATACAGTTGGCTATGTCTGACCTTCATGATACTGCTAGCGTCAAGTTTCTGGAACACAAAGGGAACTTTGACTTTGGCAGACACCGAGAAGTTATCCACTGCCTCAACAGACTGACATTTCCTGCTCTAAGTGTTTATCTCGTGCACACACATCTTGATTTCCTGGAAGGAATATTTAGAAATATATGTAAACTTTGTTGAAATGCACTGCTTTTTCTGGAGATGATAGTGTTTCTTTAGGTGTATAAATACATGCTTTTTGTGTAAATCACTTAGCTACTGAGATAAGCAGGTAGGTTACTACACCCAAGCAGAAGTAGTTGGCTCCTATGAGTCAGCTAGCTCCTGTTTCTAGTTACAGCCTCTAAAATCTGTTTACAGAGCTGTTTGTATGAATACTCCTTAGGCTTTTCATTCATACTTTTTTATCCTGATCCCATCCAAACCTGTTTTATTGTGAGCTTTATGCTCAATATGGAGTATGTAAACAAATATACTGGTCTGGGGAAGACTGACTGTGTGATAGACATTACTTAGTTTGAATCAGAATTAAAAATGCTGCCTTAATGCAGGAATGCTATAAATGCAAAAATACCATAAAGGTATTTCCTTATATAGTAATTTGAAGAATTCATTCTGTCTCTTTTTCTTTACCAAAAAAGTCATTTTATACCAGCTGTGTGTAGTTTTACTCTTGTGACCAGTAACAGGATTCGAGGAAATGGCCTGAAGTAGTGTCACAGGAGGTTTAGGCTGGGTATCAGGAGAAAGTTCTTCACCCAGAGGGTGATTAGGCTCTGGAACAGCCTCCCCAAGAAAGTGGTCACATCACCAAAACTGCCAGAGTTCAAGAAGCATTTGAACTATGCTCACAGACACATGGTGTGATTCTTGGGGTGTCCTGCACAGAGCTGGGAATTGGACCCGATGGCTCTGATGGGTCCCTTCCAACTCAGCATATTCTATGATTCCATGTTATTTATGTCATTCTGTGTGTCCAGCTAGCTCCAAGGTGCGGAAACGTGATCAGCAGTCTCTAGCAGCAAAAATCTTTACACTGTTTTTCAGTATTTCTCTAATAGTTTCTAAGATGATGAAAGGACATGCACATACCAGAGTTCTATGGGCATGACTGACAAATAATTATGATCTGTGAGTGATTGGGAGGCAGACGAGAATGCCACGTTGAATTTAGATTCTCAGAATTGTTTCCTACTGCCTGCTGTAGCACTATTCAGCAGATGGAAGCAATCAGTATTGAACACCATATATGTGCAAATTATGTTATTTACTGTCTTAGTTCTTAAAAAAACCAGTCAAGCACATTGGGACTAGCGTGAAAAGTAATTAAGATGGTATTGTTCCTCCTTCATTGTCATGAAGTCTGGAGGTGCTTGTGGTTGGGCCACGAAAAAGATAATTTCTATGCTAGAGCAGCTGTTTTGTTCCTTTGGTCTTTGCAAATGGAACTGGAGCCTATCTAATCAAAATTTTTTCTTGACCACAGGGAATTCACTTGTGATAGTTCAGGGATCATCACTATCTTCCAGGACTGTGCCATATAGTTTGAATGCAGATTTAGCAGGTGATAAACAAAGGAAAACAGCTCAGCTACAACTGTTGCAGAATTAATGAAATGACAGGTGGGAAGAAGGAGCATTTGCCTCAGTAAAAAATATATATTTCACTAATCAGCTAACAGAATTGTGAGGGCATGGTCTTTTCTCAGCAAAGAAATAACTGAGACAGGTTTCAGGCAAATGCTGACTCCTGAAAAGATAGATGTGACAGGTATGTAGACTAGTCACTAACATGTATCCTTTCAGGATTAAGGGAAATTCCTGCTTTTGTTTTTTCACCCATAGAACAAAAGGTTATTTTATTTAAAAAAAAAAAAAAAGTTGAACTAGTATTCAACTCCACTAGTTGGGTAATTCACTTAGTTTGTGAAATCAAAAAGCAGCCAAGGACTTCTGCTTGAGCAATAAACTAGTGCTTTTCTTCAATTTTAAGACTGACATGTTCACAATGGCGCAACATGGATGAGAACTACATTAGAGTTTAAAGGTTTAGTCTCTCTACCTCTCTATGAGGATGTGAAATATAAGATTTTTCGTTTTGTTTAGCAAAAGATCTTTGTTTAACAACATGGTTATTCCAGAAACACTGAATGAACCTGGTATCAGGGTTTTTCATAAGAACTTGAGATTTTGACCTTTATTTTTCCATCCTTCAACAAGAAGCAAAGCCTTATGGGCTTTTCTCTTCATCAGTTGTCTACTTTTGAACCAGAACTTCTGGATTTGGTACAGTAAGCAGAAGAGATCCAGCAGTCCAGACATCTCTCCTAGTAGAAACTTACAATCCTAATGGAAACATTTCACTCACAACGGGACTTAATGAATCATAGCACTGGTCAGCTGCATCTGGAAGGCGGGAGATTTGCAAAGGAGGGAACTGCTAAGCCATCTTTGCTAAATAAGATTCTTCCTTATTATGTTGTCTTCTCATAACATCATGTATTTCAGCAAGTTCTCATTCCTGTATCCTAAAAGGCCTCCTAAATTATACAATTCAGTTCCATTTTAACGTGTGTTTAGCTAGCTTAAGAAATAATGCATTTTTAAACCCTCACATGAACTGCATTTAATCATTGCCAGCTCTGCACAGACTACCTCCTTCTTCAGTCTTTTCTGAGGGTTTCATTGCAAGATGCATGAATTGTTACAGGTCACTGTCTTGAGATTAGAGTATATATTGATTGGAATACAAAAATGAGTATGTTCTTACATTCTAGTATCAGGAATATAATTTACTGATGTCTAGTAGGACAACTGATAATATGTTCAGTGATTCAGATAAAACCAAGACTGTCCCTGCTGCAGAGTGTAGTACTTTCAAAAAGATGGTACATAAATACTGATAACAGGAAACTGCTGTTGTGCAAACACTGTTATATCCTCTGCAATTAGGAGGTAAGGAAGCACTTATGATTTTACTCACATGTGCACATACAGACACAGACACATCCCCTTGTGGAAGAGTTTAAATGTCCTTAGAATTCTTGCATTTTTCGCTCAATTTGTTTCAGATACGAGCTTTGACTACTCCACCTAATTTGCGGGAAATCCTTTCCCTGTGTTTACAGATGGGGTTTTTGTGTGTTTACTTCATGCAAGCCGAGAACAATGGTGGCTTTTTTTTTTAATTCCTTTTATCTTTTGGAATCGTTAGAGGTCCCACAGCTCTGCTGTCACTAGGTCACTTAGATAGTTTAGCTTTTCCCAGTTGTGTGTACTGTAACAGGGCACCTCTGCTTCAATACTTAATGTCAGACTTCAAAGGCTTCATCCAGTTTTTAAAGCTGGCTGAAGCATTACATTTTTACAGAAAAAAGTCAAAACCAATTTCCTTTTCTAGACACAGCTTTTCAGCTGAAATAACTTTTCCTAAGATGCATAGTAATGGCAGAGGGATGTGGTTTCACTTCTTGCATCTGGTGACGTGGTGTCCTGTCACGTGTCCTGCATTAAGGTAAATGACACGATCAAGCTTCTGCCTTGGCAACACACAAATTAAGACCACGGGCACACCCTGATTACAGCCATCCTTCCCTAGGATCTGCAGCTTCATAAGCAATAGGAAGCTCAGTTTTTGAGCTAGTCAGTGAATTTAGGCAATCCATTGTATCTCATGGTGTCTGGATTTGCAAATGATAATGATTTAGACCTCTTTCCACTGCATATTAAAAAATTCTGCATAAAATCCAAGTAAGAGTATTGCTCAACTTCTCATTCTGTAAAAATCCAGGGTTTAAATATCCTCATCTCATCTGGCAATCCCAGCTGCTCCTAATCCCAGGGACTTTATAGTTTGTGTTAAATGAAATATAGGCATAGTAGAGACAGAAACGTATCACTCAGACATCTAGGTTCTTTATAGATCAGTTTTATAAACTTTGATTTTTAATTGGATTGTAATATGAGTTTGGCTAAAAGATGATGATGTGATGTATAGATGATGAATGGGAAAATGTTTCTATTCAGAATAGCTTAACATTAACACAAGAGCATTTACAAGTCATGATGTACATATAATCTTGCAAGAAAAAATTTGTTCAGTTTTTTAAAAATTATTCATTGCCAGTAGTCATGTTTATAGTGCAAGAACCTAGCATATGAAACAGAACTTCAGAATTCTTTTTCATTCATGTGTTGGTGAGCAGTATTGTGCAATTCAGCTAGGAAAACGGAAGGCGATCTTAAAGACTTTCTAAACTATTAGTTCTTCACTAGAAGGTAACTCACGAACCTTCTAGAAAAATCCAAAGAAATAGCTGGGCAGCAAATGTGTAAGGGTGACCCATGCCTTTTGCTTGTAGTTCATTTAAGTTATAAGAGAAAAACATCCTTCTGAGAGATTTTATTTAACACATATTGAACATAATATCCCTTATTTTTACTGTATAAACTAATAACTCAGTAAATACTGCTAGTGAGTTTCTTAAACCTGATGTACGTGACTTATGTCTTAGCTTGTGTGTTGGTGCCTGGGGAACATTTTTTCTTTGTCGATGAATTTCCGTTTAGACATGATATTATAGGGGTTTGAGTATGTTTTAGCAGATTTTGAATCTCATCTTTTATATCTTCCAAGTTATTTTTCCTTGCTTATAGCATTTCCTAAGTTTGTTTGTTAGACCCAAAATCTAGGTCTGGTGTGATTTTTCTGGAATTTCTGTCATCTTTTCAGTTGTTCATTATGAATTCTGTACCAATGCCGAACAGGAGTGAAGAGATGTAATCCTGTATCAGCCTGGTCATTTCACATGGAAATATTCTGTTATCAGGTTGTTGAAACCCTACAGGTCACTTTACACATCTGAATGAGATGATACTGATGGACAAACTGGAATTCCACAGAGCTGAAAGTCCACACTGTAGGTCTTTAGAGGATAATGCCTTCTGAGAAGAAACAAAACAGGTGTTGGGGTTAGCTGCCTGTTCTGTGCGTACACCTTTGAATGTTCTTCGTGCAAATACCTGTCAACATACGGTATGTTTGATATGCAGTAAAAACAATAACAGTATCTCTGTTTTCAACTTGCTATGACTTTTGCATCCTGCACATTACGTTTTTGTGCAGCAGGGGTTATCAAGATTTCTCTCCAGTCGCACTCAGTGAAATATCCTTTGCTAGATATTCTATCAAAGCTTCAACATTTTTTTCAGTGAGCACCTTTTTCAGATTTTACTCAACAGTTTTGCTAGCTTTAATGGTAGGGTGGCTGCTTTAAAATCACTCTTCTGACTTGAGTTTTTCCTTTTGTTTCTCTGTTTATCAGTTTCTTTATGATAGTCTGTATCTCTCATATTTCCATTGGACATCAGATTGGTTCATGTATTTAACCATGTATAAAGTAATGTGCTAAGTTAGCGGGCTGGGAGAATTCCTTTGAAATGCTGTGCACATCCACTTACCTGCTTTATCTTAATTATGAGTAATTTCATGCTGACTGAATAATTGGATATTACCAATAGACACAGGCAACCTGACCTCTCTCACATCTGAGTCCCTGATTTCTTCAAGACTGTTTTAAGTGATTGGGTTATACTGCTTAAAACAGCAAACAGAGATGAACTTGCAAATGGTGCTTTCCGAGGCGTTCTTAATGAACGGCTCATTACCTGAGCAATAGACTCACTCAGAAAGTGGTACGGCACGATGGAATCCTACTTTGACTGTAAAGAATATCCTTCTGTCCAAAGCCTAAAACTTTGGATATGTCACTAAAGAGTGCAGCTTTACACAGCAAAGCTGGAGCTACTTCTGATTAAGCTGGTATGTCTCCAGAGGGCAGCTCAGTGACAGACGAAAATACTAGTGTTGATTGACATCAGCTCAGAGTCCACTCTCGATAACATACGCTGCTATAAGAATAATTGCACAGCAACAGAGCTCTAAAGTGAGGTAACCACAATGCTGACTCCTTGGCTGATTAGTTCTGGATTAGCATAAATGCCTTGATAAGTCTGTGCCCTGTGCTGCACAGAGGTATTCTATACTGCAGTGCTTATGTGTTGTATCATATTGGGGTTTTGAGCATATATATCAGAGAGATATGCAATAAAAGAGTAAAACTGCCCTAACTAGTTCAAGTCTGCTTGTAATTTCAGACTTCAATGCAAATATTTTCTGGAATGCAACTGGTAAGGAGCATGCTGCTTCATTTCACTGCTGATAAATAAGTAATTATTCTTCTTTCCCAGGAAAAACATTGAGTCAGCTATCACAATCCTGGAAAGGGCAGAGCCCACCTTAATTTTGTTAAGGTTGCAACCTGCTATCTCGTCAGTGCTCAGCAGAGGTCTGTTCTCTGCTCTTTGCCCTGAAAATAGTACTGTAGTTGTACTGTACTCAGACTATATATAGAACTTAAAAGATATCAAGGGTTGATCTTGACCTCAAACCCTCAGAGAGAATTAAGCTTTAAGGAGTCACGTAAGGGAAGATAAAAGAAGCATATTAGCCCATTTTCTTCTCTTTGAAAATTTTATTATCAATGTTTTGAGAGACCCACTGACCAAATATTTCTCTAACTGTGGTATTATTATGTTGTGCATTTATTGAAAAAGCCAAGGGAGCCAATGGGTGCTCTGATGGTTTTGTGTAACTCTGTTTCTCTACATTGAATATTTATTTTGACAGTGTCCCCCATTCAAAATAAACCCTCTTTCCCTCTGTTTTTCCCCACATAAGCTCTTTATAATCAGCACAAATGCAAGGTTTTCTCCACTTTTTAGGAAAAAAATTACCAATAGAGTACTGGATTACATAAAGTGTGTCACAAAATAAACTGCCAGGAATTGACTTGCATGCTGTGAGCCCTTTTTATAAGAACAAAAAAAAAAAAAAAAACTGAACAAATTTTATCCAAATCTAGACAAGATTTTTTAATGCAAAAACTATGTAGCCATGATGTGTGATAGTAAAATCAAGAGCACCACAGTGCCTTACTCCAGCAATAACTTTGCCTACAATAATAAGTTCAGTAATAATAAGTTTTCATGGACTGAGGGTGTGTGTGTGTGTGTGTGTGTATGTGTGTGTGTGTGTGTGTGTGTGTGCCCATGTTCATGTGTAAATTGGTGTCACGCTGCAGCCAAGATCTCTGTGTCTGTGCTCTCAGTTGTATAGTTGCCTCTTCCCAGCTTTTGGCACTGCTCCTTTGATGGCATGGTAAGATGATTCAATTCACTAACCAAGCAAAAATATGTGTGTTTAGCTTGAATAAGCTCACAGTGCAAGTGCCAGAGTTAACAGAAGGTGAAAACAGTGTTTATCTAGAAAAGGAAGATGGAGGAAAGAGGAAGTGGGATCTCTCCTTTTGAGTGTTGAAAAATGATTAATTTGGCTCACTGTAATAAAACCTTGTTTAGCTATACAAGTAGACTGCAAGTACAGTGACTGTTCTGCAGAGACAAGGATTATATCAAAAGAGAGCATGTTCTAATGCGCATTTCTCATTTTTTTAACCTGTGTGCTTAAGAATTTATAAAATACAGTCATTTGCAGAATGGCACAGTCATTATTAAGCAAAATTTGAATGCAGCTGGAGGGAAGTTACACATAAGTGTTCACTTACTATGGTTAAAATCCTGTATTTTCATCTACATGTAATATGTATAGCAACACAAGTATTGCACTCGCCTACAGGCATGAATTAAACAACTCATTAGGCTGCATATTGCTAAACTCTGTTTCTAAAGAGTAAATACAGTTTGCCAGAAAAGAGGAAGAATATCTGCTGAAGTTCCATTTCTAAAAACGATCTCCAGAATTTTTTTGAAATTTTGTTTTTGTTCACAAATTGTTTGAAGGTCTGAAGTAGAGGAACACATAGACCTTTCTTTGTGTAGCCCCACCATAGACAGTAGAATAATGATCAGAAAATTCTGTCTAAGATGAGTGTGACTGTTCACTCAAATCCTGCTCAAATTTTGGCTAACACACAGCTTATGCTAAGGCCTAATGTATGCTGGGAGCAGTGCCATTAGCTCAAAGCAAGGTGGCAACATGTAGACATGATATGATGACCAGAAAGCTAAAGGTCACTATCTGTGAAGCCACTATCACCTATAGCTTGTGATCTCCTGCATAATCCTTGTGTTCGCAGTTGACTGGCAGTTGCTTCAAAATCCGCTGGAAATGGATGGCAATAGATGGAATTTACAAGCTGGCAGGTTTAAATACATCAGCTTACCCCAAAAATTTTTGAGGTGGATACAAAAGCAACTGTACTGCCAAAGCTTTCATGTTTCCAGTGGGATACAGGGGATGAATGCATCATGAGGAAGGAGACAGGACGAGCACTCTCACCATCAGCTGGGTATATGCGGTTCATGGGTGCATGAGTTACAAGTTATGATTTAGAGAGCTTGTGAGTTAGAAACCTCATGAATTAGTGAATACCTATGTTCGACTATTCTATACAAAGGGGATTGAGCCCTTGTTTGTCAAATTTGTTAGTTTTCTTTCAGGATGAGCTCATAAAATAAAGTTCAATTTGCAGATTATGTTGTTCTGTACATGTGAGAGATCCAAACAGACAGTGACAGATGTGCTAAGAACTCTGGGACATTTGGCCTTACTTTAGAAAAATCACTAGCAAGTGGGGAAGAGGAGGCAGATGTTACAGAGGGATGTAAACTTCTGTTGAAATGTGCTGGACAGATCTGTTGGAGCCTGACCAAGTCCCATGTGTGATACTTGTGCCCTGTATGGCAGATAGCCAGGTAAAACTAAATAGAACACTACTGTTTCCATCAATGGAATTACAGGTCAAACTCCCAAACTTCTAGTTAATCCCTTTAGGGATGTCTGAAAATTCAGAAATATAAATTTAGCAAAGAATATTTTGAAGTTATCTTACCTTTACAACACTTAGATGTTAGAGATGCACCTCATCCTATTCTGATTTCTCTTTCTGTGTGAGTCCAGATTCTCAGTATCTTAGATCAGACAAAGGTCTCTTGCTTGCAAGGCTTTACTTCCTCTATTACTGCTTTAATTTGCCATCCCATTGCTTCTCAAGCATAGTCCTTCCTGGAGGCATTGAGCTTCCCTGCAGAGTGACAAATGTCAGTAATATAACATGCTAGTTGTTGCAGACAACCTAATACATACATTCAGCATAAAATGCAAACTGGTATTTATAATTTTATTCAGTCTTTTTCTCCCTCTATCATAACCTCTTCTAGACAAAATCATTTTTTATACTATAAGTGTATCTATATGTGCTTTCCCAAACCACTACATTCTGTCAATTCAGAACACTCAGGATGGAGTTTTACTTATTATTATGATCATTATCCAAAAGTATGTACTTCAGTTATCTAAACTTAAAAAAACCCAAAAAACAAGTAGAATGATTATTGCCTGACAATATGTTTTTCCTTATACACCTCTATAAGAGAGAAGCTTTAAAAAAATACAATAAAGATTGGATTTTGACATCTGCACATCTTAAGATGGTAAGCAAATAAAGGAAATGCTGTCTTGTTGGAGTTTGAACAAGGATATGATGATTTACCCAATGGAAGATTCTTGGTTTCAACGTTACTAGTCCATTGTGTGCTTTCAGATCAGACAATACTTAATATACTGCTTCCTGTCATGCAGCAGGTCTGGTATGGGGAAAGAATTTAAGGTACTTGTAGACAGAGAAGTAAATGAAAGAACATCCCACTCATCCAACTGTTCTTTTAGTAGCCAGATTTATACCTGAAGTGGATTAGACAGCAAAATAAAGACTATTTTGCACTTTTTGTTTCTGATCACTGATACAAGCATAATAAAAATAGTGCAAGTGAGTCCAGAGGAGGCCAGGAAGATGATCACAGGCCTGGAGCACCTCTCCTACAAAGACAGGCTCTGAGAAATGGGATTGTTCAGCCTGGATAAGAGAAGGCTCCAAAGAGGAGCCCCCCTAAAGGGGGCCTATAAAAAAGCTGGAGAGGGTCTCTCCCCCCCTATGAGGAAGAAATTATTTCCTGTGAGAATGGTGAGGCACCGGAACAAGTTACACAGAGAGGTTTTGGATGTCCATCCCTGGAAGCATTCAAGGCCTGACTGGGGGGGGCTTTGAGCAATCTGATCTAGTGGAAAGTGTCCCTGTCCATGTCAGGGGGACTGGAACTAAATGATCTTTAAGGTCCCTTACAACTAAAGCCATTCTATGAGTCTATACTGTACATGAATCACAATAGTAATTTATTCTATATATTTTGCATTCTGAAAGGTGTAATCTTCCTGTGTTATACTTTAGAAATCCACAAGTTTCAGAACTGAATCAATTGAAGGTGCATTTTTCAGGAATGGACCTACTCCAGCAATGTCCAGGCTTGTAAATTCTCCCACTTAAGCTGAGTTGGTAAACTCTTGAAAATAAATAACAAAAGATGTCCTTCCTCAATTTTTGTTAATGGAGATCAGCACACTGCAGAAAAATGAAATAATAATAAAAAGGTTTTGAATTACCTAATTACAGAGCCTGTTCTCAGCTATTGCCTACTACTCAGTTTCTTAACATTGCAGTGCCTTAATTGTACTAGTTATCCAGTCACCCTCAAGTCTGTATGATAGATAAGACAGCAGTTTCAGTCTAAAATATATTTTGTTTGGTACAAATATGTACACATGAATATAACAAAACTATTCCAGATTTGTTCACACCAATTAGTTCCTTTCTGCTATTCCTTTTGCAGATTTAGAAGGAGATTAAATTATAATATCACACCATGTATTTTTCCATGTGTTGTTAGGTCAAAACTTTAACACATCCTGCCACACTGTACTTTAGATTTCATGACCCCTCTTCATTATTTAGCTCATCAGCTATCTTCAACCTTCCAAGGATAAGAACAAGATAAGGAAAAGAAAAAAGAAGATCAATAAAAAGAACAGGGAGGGCCTAAAGCCTTATTTATAATCGTAACAGTGAGTCAACATTGTGCACCTTGAAGGCCTAGATGGGACAAGATCAGTATTCCACAATTTCGGAAACTACTTGGGCTCTAAATCGAATCATAGAATCACAGAATAGTTTGGGTTGGAAGGGGCCTTAAGGATCACCTAATTCCAACCTCCCTGCCATGGACAAGGACACCTTTTACTGGACCAGGTTGCTCAAAGCCCCGTCCAACCTGACCTAGAACACTTCCATGGATGGGGCATCCACAGCTCTGGGCAACCTGTTCCAGTGCCTTGCCACCCTCACAGCAGAGAATTTTCCAGTAATATCCAATACAAATCTACCTTACCCCAGTTCAAAGCTATCATCTCTTCTCCTGTCACTAAAACCCCTTGTAAAAAAATCCCTCTCCAGATTTCTTTTAGGCCCCCTTTAGGCATTGGAAAGTTGCCATAAGGTCTCCCTGAAGCCACCTCTTCTCCAGGCTGAACAGCCCAAATTCTCCATCTTTCCTTACTGGAGAGTTGTTCTGTCCCTCTGATCATCCTGGTGGTCCTCATCTGGACCTGCTCCAACATGTCCATGTCTTTCCTGTGCTGAGGATACCAGAACTGAAGGCAGTACTCCATGTGGGGTATCACAAGAGCCTAGAAGCAATGACAATTTTGAATTCCATTCTTTTTGGGCCAAATTTTACCTTTACCTTAAAGATAATAATGCATGTAGACTATTGCAAATTAAAAACAAAACAAAACAAAAAACCCCAACAAAACAAAACAAAAAAACCTCACAAAAACCAAAGTAATTCATGTTTAATAGAAAAAGAATGTGAAGCACCTACACTGTCTTTCTGGTAAAATTGAAGCAAATTTTTCTTTATAATATTCTTTGAGAATTTTTATGGGTTGATTAGTGTCAAAGTGAAAATAAAGAAAGGAACCAACCAATCAAACAAAAACTAAGGCAAATTTCTAGATGCTAAGCTGTCTGGCTAAGGTTGGAAAAAATCTTAGTTAAATTAAGACTTTTAGGATTCAAATTATTTCATCTGTTCTAGTGGAGTTTGTAACCTTTTATAAGCTTTCTCTTTTATTTTTCACTGATTATCTTGCCCTAAGATTTTGCAAACTAATTTTTGACCATTTTTATATACAATAAAGTCCAGCATATAAAGCCTTACTTTTGAGATTATTTGTGTAAAATAAATCAAATGAGCAGAACAAGTATGCTCTTCTTCCCTCTGGGCCTTGTTTGATCACCCTTTTCCATCAGTACATACATACATTCTGTTTCTTTGCCTTCAACTAGGTAAAATAAGGCATTAGAAAAAAGTGGTAAACCCAAATGACTTAGAAAAGATGAACCATAAGGAATGTGCCAGGTCTTGTGGAGGCCAAAATATCTACATAAATTAAGTTGGAGATTCAGTTCCCTGGTGACTAATCTGGACGAGGCACTTAAAAAAGTAATTGGGGAAGAGAGTGTGTGTCTCATACGCACTTTCATCCCTTCCTCTGTGCAAGATACCTACCATGACAACATTTGCAGCCCTGACAGAAAACACAGAAAAGGAACAGCCCAAGCCTGACATGAGAGAGATGATGGGCAATGCTACTGACTGAGTAGTAAATTATTACCCTCTTGAAGCAATGAGGAAATGATGTATACAAGTTTGGCCTCTGAGGTGTGGCTCTGGGACACATTGCCTCCCCTGACTCCCCCTCACATAATGAAGGTTAAACACCAACCTTTGCTTAGGGCTGTGCCCAAAGGTATAGACTATCTTTTGGAAGCAAATTCAGGCTTTTATTTCTGGCCTAGCTGTATGCAGTCAACCAAGATACCGAGTGGTGGCCCTGTTCTCTGCTGTAGGGGTGCAAGGCAAAGGCTGACCAGTATTCAGAAATTCCTGAATCAGTTTTGCATCATTGTACTTGGCTGTGGCTGAAATGTTGTGGCTTCTGGCGCTCTAGCTTCAAGAAGTTGCAGACAGCATTTGATTTCACTGCATATTTTTTTGGCTGTTTTGGCTTTCCCTGAAGTGGGCTGAGCTTTGAATGTCAGTGAGGCAGATAACCAAGGCAAAATGATGGTGGTAGCCTGGGCTGCAGAAAACTTTCAGTTTATAAGACTTACTCTCTAAAGGCTTATGTATTCATTAAAAAATTCATGTTTTGGGCAGTGGCCTTTCAATCCTGCTCTGCTTCCTATATGTATAAGGTTGTGGAAGCTATATGTAATTTAGTATCTCAACTTACAATATTCTCTCAGATTTTAGTTTGGCTGCCAGTGTGGATATCTTATATCTGTATCTATGTATCTATATATCTATCTATAGTAGTATATCTATGCTACTATATCTTAGCACCATTACATAGTGCTGTTACTTAGTACATCCCATATGACGGATATGCTTCTAGGAATTTTTGATTGACTCTACATGTGGCCAAATAAAGCTCAAAAATAACACGAATACATTCTACCCACACTATTACTTAGAGTATTCAGTAATTGCATTGTCATAATTTTCTACGAGGTTTCTGTGGTGCACTTCCACATTATAGGAATTTTATTGTGTAAAATATGTCTACCTGAAACTAGGAAGAATGTATAGGCTTCTGACTTGCTTCATTTCATCTTGCTTATTCTATATTTCAAGGCTACTCTATGGCTTGGGGCAGCCATTAGGAAGAAGTGCTACATCTTAATATCTGCAGTATCACAAGCAATTTGCTGGAAGTCCTAAGCTGATGGGTCACTGGAGGCAGCAGTGTGAATACCCTATATTTCTAAGTCTGCATATCTCTATCAAGCTAAGTTGTTAAGCTTTGGGGCACAGAGTAAATATTGTTCTTGACAAGAAGGGTGGAGAGGATTTCACGTTAATGTCACGCCTTCTGGTACTAGTAATTAAGGAATTTACAGGATACAAATTGATGTAATCAATATGAAAATGAGCATCCCGGAGCTTCCTGGAAGTTGTTATTAAGCCTCCACATGTAGTACTTCAGTTAGTCTATTCAGAGAGATTCCCAGGTAAGAGCTAAAGGTCATAAAATGGCCCTTTGCTCTCCCTGGTTAATGATAGGCTATGGCCAGTAGAACTCCCTGATTCATCAACAATATTCCAGTGTCCTGAAATACAAAAGGTAATGAGGTGTTAAACAATGATGCACAGTGCTGGGTGATAACGCAAGAAGAGAAACATATTTCTAATGGAAATATCCATGCACTAGTCTATTACAGCAGTTGGAGAGCAATTTCCTATTCTTTTGTCTTGGCTATGCTTACTAATATCCTCCCTTTTTTTTTTCTGGTATGTCTCACTTCAATGTCAAAATTATTATTAAATAAGTACCCCCATTTGACAAATAGTCTTTGTATAGGAAGTCTGCTTACAAATATAAAAGGGTGAGTGAATGACACATAAGTATACCTTGTAGCAGATTGTGCAGATTTGCTAAAATACCAGCAGAAGCCCACACAAAAAGAAACTATAAATTGACTTTTAATAATCCTGTCACGAGGAAGAATGTGTATTGTCTATGAAGTGTGAGTAATTTTTAGTAGTGACCCACTCCACAAGAGCCCTTCTAACAGTTATTTGTGGTTTAACAACAAAGACACTGTGGTCTAATGTCTTCCTTTGGTAAGTTACCAATTACTAATGCGTACTGAGAGAACACATTGCATCTGCCAATCTTTATTCAGGGGTCTGGGCACTCACTTTAAGCAGTTATGTGTTTTGTCTGGTTTACGTGTATTTTTGTTCCTGTAGAAATGATGCGCTGAAGTATTTTTCCTCCTTGCCATAGCGGAAAGGCAACCATGTATGTTCTGTACAAGTGGTTCCCACTTATTTGTTGAGTGGTTCACAGGAGTAAGAGACACGGGCACTAAAGATGAAATGTAGCACAGGACCCAAATAAATGGACTATCTACTTGTGCCAGAGTGCAGTTCTGCTGTCTGCACCAAACATTGCTGGCAGCAGATGTGTTGAGCAGCACAGTGCAGGGATACAGTGAGAGTTCTGAACAGTATTAGCTCATCCTGTTTGTTTGGCCTTGGAAGCCAGAAGGTGACAGCAGCAGCTGCTCTGGAGCAGTGCAAGGTTAAGGCTCACGGTAGGAACCTGAACCCCGTGAGATGCAGAACACTGGCAGAGGTTTTCATGTGGCACAAGCAGACTCAGAAACCACAACCTGCAACTGCACTGCCTGTTACGTGGTGTTTTAAAGCAAGCAGTTGTGTGTCTTATTTGTCTGACAGTAACTATTTTTTTCCTTTTTCCTTTTGCAAATGTAAAAGCGCTCGCTGGTATTTTTGAGTATCTGTTACACAGCTTGAGAAAATGCTTTTCCCTCTTAGCTGCAGATTCCCCTGTACACCTACTATTACTTAAAAGGTAAAGGAACAAGTGTGCATGAATACCAAGATCAATGTGCTCTAAGTCATCTAAGCTTATCAGAGTCACAAGACTTCATTTGAAGGTATCTCAGTCAAAGTTGCAGTCCGGTTAGAATATTTCCATAATATCCATCTAAAGTTATGTTAACAGACATATTGACTGCTGTTATTTGAGCTCTTGATCTGTTAAAGCAACAGGGGGGAAACATTACCACTGAAAAAGGTTTAAGTGAATGGTTCTTAGTGTTATGTCATTTCTGTTGTAGCAGACCATGTATCCACCTCTCTTTCTTCAATGACAGTAATTTCTTTATCTACTGTTACGGTTCAAATTTCTGACTTGACTAAGATGAGCAGGAGAGCATCAGAGTTTCAGGAGTGAAAAAGTTTGATTCTGGAAAAGCAAAAACATACTACAGGTTCTGCCTAAGGAAATTTAGGCTAGTTTTAAAACGAAAAGCCAGCAGACTAAAATGAATGGGTGAACAATTACTAGCACGTAACTGCACTTAGTATTCTTTATGCTACAAGATCGATTTTTACTAGATCAATGAGTAATAGAAGGAAAGACAATATTAATTTTCTAATGTTATTGTTCTCATTGCAATTTGTGGTTTTAAAATTCTTATTAGTCATATAAAAATCATCCTTTTGTTGCCTTGATCCCTTTATTATTGATGCTGTATATTGTTGAAGAAAACAGGAGCGTTCTTTCTTAGAAATGTAATTTTTTCTATTCAAAAATGTCTACCTGCCAAGATCAGATTGTTGGATAGCTGTGATACTCAGGTATGCAACTGTTCTGGGAGTGGCAGCTAAAACAAGTTTGAACAACAATGCCTGTTAAAGACAGTCTTCATGGCTATGAGCAAAACAGCTGAGAAATCCCAAATGCAAGTAAACTATTCACAAAATTCAATGAAGTGTGCTAATGAGATGGCTGAATTATCTTGCTTTCATTAATAGCTCCTCTTAATGGGCTCCTGAGCTACCCTAGATATGAACCGCAGATGTAGAAGAAACAGTCAGCAGAGCCTACTTGTCTAATGCAAACAGAGGCAATTCAGTTCCAGGAGGACATAGAATAGAGGAGAGAGACAGGATGGAAATGGTATCTGCTATTGCTGGTAAGAAATCAAAGACTGGAAAATTCAGTAAGAAGCCATTTTCCAATATCATACAACAGCATTATAAAACTGAGACTTCCAGGCTAGTAGCTGAGTCTTGTGATGCTATATTGTATTAGAGGACCCAGAAAATATCTTCCATCACTCACAGTGAGCCTTTGAGAGGTTCAATTAAACGAGCTAATAAGTCTGTTTCTTGTATCCAAGGTCTTATAAACAAATTATTTGACATGAACATGGCAGAGTGCAGACATATAAACAAACACAAAATAGTGTTCAAGGATGAGCATTCTGCGATAATAGTATCATTTTTATTTCTCCAAACAACATAATGTCTTTACTGTAACCTCTAGTTCATCTTAATAAAATGAGGTGTATTTCCTTAAAAACTCATTGTGGCTGAGCTTTTGAGTTTGTTTCCTTAACTATAATAAATTGATTGATTTCATATAAGAATTACTGTAATTTCTACTCATTTCTGTATGCATGATTTAAAAGTGTTGAATCTTTCCCTTGTTCTGTTGTGTGGGGTTGGTTTATTGGTTTTGGTTGGGGTTTTTTTTGGGGGGGAAGGGTGTTTTTTGGTTGGTTTTTTTTGTTGTTGTTTGGTTGGTTGGGTTTTTTTTTGGTTTTGTTTTTTAGTCTTTCACTACTGGAAATAAATAATTGAAAGCATAAGCAAACATTTCTTAACAGTTCAGGTAAAATAATTATTTTTCTCAGTTTTCAATTTCTTGTTATGTCAATATTTAATTGGTTCTGTGGTCATTATAGAATCTTCTTATGTATAGGTATAACCTGTTAAAAAAATAGAAGCACAAAAAAGCCCTCTCTTGAGTGTATTCAATTCCAGAAAAAAAAAAACCAAAAACAAAAACAAAAAAACAAAACCAAACCAAACCAAAACAAAACAAAAAAAAAATGAAAGAAGGAGAACTTCCTTAATTTCTAGATACATTTATGATCTCAGGCAAAAGATTACCTAATTTCACAAGCAAAAATATTGCTCTCTGCCTTCCCAGAGCCTCAGGTGCAGAATAGCCATTTGCTTTCCTGCCATGAGCTATCAATCTGCTTTCAAACATATTTTCCATGAAAAGTATTTTAGTGGTCATAATGAAATCTATATATATTTTAATCCAAAAATGTGTAATAAAGCAAGTTTTCTGAGCAAAAAGACATAACAGTAAAGTCTGTTTTTTCTTTTGAATGAAATCTTATAGTTTCTGCTAATACATTTCAAATAGACTAGATAACAACATGACTCCTAGAGGATAATGTGCAGGAGGAAATAAAGTCCTACAAATAAACAGATCTTTTTGCTAAGTGTGTATTCCCCACGCCTGATATCTTTGTAGGGGTAGTCACTGTATTCAATTTCCTAAAGCAATACAATTTACAAAGACCCCCAAGAGGGAGAAGAATGACCGAGATTATATTAAGCTTTGTGTTTGATATATGGGAAGTTACTCATAGCTGCAAGGAAGAACAACATGTAGAAGTGGCTTTGTTGTTGTTGCATTTGTTACATTGCCAAAATTTCAGTTTATTGAGTCCTACAGTTCAGTTTGCAAACTAAAGTGATGTCTCATTTGATCTAAAATAGGATCATACTCTCATCAGTTCAAAAGAAAACACAAGCCATTTTTATATAACTGTAGAAATGCAAAGAGGTTTTAGCTTTTCAAACAGTGCTTCTGAGAAGAAGTTGTCAGCTGATATGGTTTTCTTGGTAGCAATTGACTACAGGCTTTTGAATCAGTAGAAATCAAGCCTGTAGAAATCAATCACTCCCTGGTTAAAAATGTTTTAAGTTCAAATGTATTTAAACTTCAATTGTACTAAGTAAACTTCCAATTTAATACACTTTAAAATATTCAAGTGACATGTTACAGAAACTAGTCAGGGAAAAACATAACTGTGAGAAACTTCAGCAATGATGAAAGCCAGTGCTGATTAAAGCCAAGTATTTGAAGGGGAGGATCTGAACAACCACTCAGAAAATTCTAAAGTAAATCCTCTGGATCTTATCTTATGGATCGGTTGTATGTAGTTGTTTTTTCAACTCAACTCCCCCCAAAAAAAACAACGATGAAACAACCCTGGCAAGTATGTAACAGTAATAAGGAAGTTAGAAAGATTTTTTAAAAAATAGGAAAAGTAAAAGAAAAAGTAACGATCTTATTTAGAATATTTTATTTCCTATTTTTAACTTCAGTCCACATTTTTTCCATTAAGAATAACATTGAGATGGCTAAATTATGAAAATAAGACTCCTTAACCCTACTCTCAACATAGAGAGACACCTCCAGAAAGTAATTTTTTTTCTATTTTGGAATATCCTGAGTTTCCCTATGGGCAGCTCATGCCTTTCCATTGAATACAGAATGCTGAAGTGAATATAGTCCTAACTAAATATGGTCTTAACTTCGGTGAGGTATATAATGTAAAGTTAAATTAACCCATATCGAAATCTAAAATATTGAAGTGGTAGTTCAGAATGAGGCAACACTGAGGAAGCTGGGAAGCATGGGAAAAAATCTTACATCTAAAGAACAAGTGGGAAGAATTATACAGTTTAAAAGAAAAGAGAGTAAGAGAGTATATGGTCAATGCACATGGGAAAATAACACAGGAAACAAGATGGAATCTTTTGTTCTTCCTATCAATAACAGGAACAAGGAAATATTCTGTGAAATTGTAGGATAATAAACTTAAAACTCATGAACAGGAAAAAAAAAAATCACTCAGTCCATAATTACAATCCTAGAAATTAGAGGTGGGAACAACTAAAGAGTTAGTCAATCATTGTGGGCACCAGCCACATTATTTTGAGTAAATAATAAAATCACTAACACTGTGCTCTGCAAATAAAAATCCTGTCATTTTATTTTTTTAACAACTCTCCAGGCTTGAATGCTTCCTAATTTTATGAAAATGTCTCTTACTCATATAGAGCTGCTGATTTTAATTTTTTTTTTAACTGTATTGCTCATACACTACTGCATTCTATTTCAGAAACTTTCTGTCCTTTCAGAAACCTCCCCTATAATGAGAAGCTGACACTATTTAGCTTCTTTTTCCTTTGATAGATTATTTTCTAGGCCATGAAGCTTCATGTTAAATGTTAGTGACGAGCAGCACTGATAGAGCGGAATGTGATACGATCATAGGAATATAAACAAGGTCACCCTGATTCAAACCAATCACCTTGTTCTCCTACAGTGGTAATTACCTGTTGCTTAGTAAGGAGTTCAAGAACAGGATAAGTATGCCTCTGGTATCTTTTCCTGGAAGGAAACTCTGTGTTTATTCCTGGAGTTTTGTTTGAGTGTTGGTTTCCAATTCCTATTACAACTTTGAGCAGCCTGCAGGTTTTGAAGGTGCTTTGGAAGTAGTTAACTGTGATTGTCTTCTTCTTTCGCCATAGTTTATAACCTAGAGAATATCAAAAGAATTTAAATTACTTACTTCCACTGAAATACTTTTGGACCTCTCCCTCTTTCCTGTCTCCCACAGCCTACAAACCATTATAAACATATTCACATTGATATAATTGAAAACTAAATATGATTTTATGAGTAGGGCCCCATATTAATATCATCTCCTAAATTACGATAAACCTATTTAGACATAAAGAGAGCAAAATTTAATCTACCATGATTTATTATGCGAGAGAAAAAAACCTGCTTTTGTTCAAGAGAAAATTAGAACCCAGAGCTGCCTGCCAGCATTTCTTGTAGATCTATCACCATCAAGACTATTCAATCTTATATAAAGATTATAAATAACAGTATAAAAAAATAGATGATGTGAGAAGCAAATTGATTCACCCTTAGATTTGGTGATCAGCCTGCAGTATTCAAGGATGCAGTACCCTTATGCAGTGCGTAAATCCAAATTAATTAATTAATAAGATAATCTGATGTAGAACAGAGATATGTTTTTATATCACACTATTTACATTTTGATGTTTGTATTTTAATGCCACTAAGATTATATATAATGACTCTACCAAAGTGACACAACATACACATTGGGATATTATAATTTCTCTTAGCAATTTGAGAGCTTTGCGCAAGTAGGGCCCGAAAGCCAAATCCTGTCCTTTGAATCACAAATATGTCATCCTTGAGGCTCAAGAAGATCTCTGGTGTAGCTGAAGAATGAGAACTAGAAAATGTAGCTTGTATTTACATCTGTACAGGCCATCAGTTTATAGTGCATTATGGAGCCTGTGCTTGCTTACTTGATTGCTGTAGAAGGTACTTGTTACCCCGACATGGCCATGATTGTTTTCACCCTTGATCTGACACGGAGGAGTGGGTGAAAGGCAGTTGGTGCAAGGTCACTAGCACAGAACATGATGATGCAAGGTGATGCAAACTGACTTAGAACAAACCAAGACTCTGTTACCTGGCCCAATAAATGGACTGTCATAGTTGTTGTACAATGGAATAGAGAAGTAAGAACTTGCAGCTTGTGTGGTTTCTTTCAGATACACTGTTGAAGTTGCATTCACTCCATCTGTCTGCCTCTCTCAAACAATTAGTTGAAAAAGAAAGTAAAAATTAACATGTAAAAATACACTAAGGAAAAATTGAATTTGTTTAAGAGGAGAAGGAAGTAAAGCATGTGGAATGTTGAGATCATAGTTTAAAATGTTTTAAAATTATTTTACTGAATCTCAATAAGGAACATATGAATTGTATTTCTCAGTGATTCCTCTTTTCACAATAAAAGTTAAATGAAGTATAAATAAGAAGCAGAAGTAAAAATAAAAAGTTTAATTATGCATTGTTTCCTACCCTGTATTGATACTGATATTAATATCAAAACAGTAACTCATGAAATTCCATACTATGAAATGAAAACTCAAGCAACATCAACATAACATCATTAAGCTACAAGTTCATTCATTGGAATCAGTGGAAAAGGGTAGCACTTGGGTATGTTACCTGATTTCAGAGTGAGTATTGTGATAGGTTCTGGGATGTAGCCCTTGAAAACAAATATCATTCTGGTGTGCTTCAGGCCAAATGTTTGTAATAAGGAAATATTGTTGCCAGCATAAAAAGCTTACTAAAACCTCACTTGTGTGTGTCCTGGTTGGTTCTGTTCAGGAAGGATTAACTGAAACTTATTTTCAAGAGTATGATTTCCTTCATAGGGTAAAAAAACAACGATGGTAAAGGACAGTGATCACACAAGAATACATAGGTTGTGAACTTTCTGATTAAATTTAGGCTAGAAATTATATGAATATGCCTAACCAGCATTTGAGATAACATTTTCAAAACGATGTGTGGTAAATTTATGTGGGAAATACACAACATGATGCCTGTAGCCCCAGGAGCCTGGGATAGTCTCATGTTTCTGTATCTCTCTTCAGTGTTATCTGCATTTCCATGCATTTTTCTTCCCTTTTTAAGATTAGGGTACAGTCCATAAAGCTTGACGATGTCCTGAACTGAGATTAAGCTAGTGAGGGACTTTCAGAACAAGTACCTCTGATCTTAATATCACCTCACTTCAAGACTGCAGTGGACTGAAAGCAGAAGTGGCTGATCAAAAGGTCCAGCAAGGAAATAGAGAGAAAACAGTAAGAATGTGCATCCAGGGGCCAAGTGATAGAATTGAATCCTTAGTCCCTGGAACAAATTTTCCAGCAGCTCCTAAAACTGGATGCATCCTGTATCATATCAAACAAGGTGGCTATGACAGTTAAAATATAGAAAGGTTTCACAAATTACATCTTTACTATGTAGATTCTTGTTTTCATGGAGCAGATAAAATTAATACTGCTTCTCTGCAACTGTCCAGCTTATTTTTCCATATTTCTAATAGTGTGACTTTCTATGAAGCAGCAATTTAAAATACATTTGTCTGACAAAGCATGAACCCAGTTCTTAATTTTATTTGTACAGCTTCAGGAGAGTAATATTCTCATAATTTCCATTCTTGTTTTCACTTTAGAGTTATCGTGATTTGATTTTAAATAGTGACTTGAAAATTCAATAACAATAATTCTGATTAAGGCTTCCAGGTGCCAAAAATTTCTCATAGCAGATTGATGTAGTTAACTATCAAATATGTCAGTGTCAAATTATTTTCCTTATTTACACAACATCACTCTCCCTGTTTGTTTACTTACTCATTTACTGATCTTAGTCAGGTAGCTTATGGCTGCTGTTTTGGCAATGTGGAAGTGGATGCCATGAGTAGGCTGCACCTTGTGGCCTCTGGAACTTGTATGAGATAAGCAGCAATGCAGTTCACATTCCCTCAATTCAAAGCAGAGCACCTTTTGACTTCAAAGAATCTCTGTCACTTTTTACACCAGTAGCAATCGACTGTCTCTTCCCATTCCCCTCCACTGTCCCACTGACTGCAAAACATGTACTGAATTGTTTTTATAATATATATAATAAATATAATATATAATAAATGTTTTTAATAGCCCAAACTGATTGAAATGTAGTTTTCTTTTTCCCCCCCCCTCAAAAATTGAAGTTTCAACAATTGTTTTTACTTCAGTGCAGAAAAAACATAAAATCAGAACCATGTTAAATTCTTCCAAATCATGATTGCGACATTCACGTGAAATATATGAGATTCAAGGTTATGTCTTTGCACTAATTTGCAGATTACTGATATTGTCAGGTCTGAAGTTTTTTCTTCCTCAGTGGCTTTGACCAGGAATGCCCTTCTGATCATGTGAAAACTTCCTAGAGAGATATTCACAAAAATATGTATGTTCTGCTTAAATGTTTTGATTTTTATAAACTGGAATTATCTAATGGATCATTCTGAAATAGCAGCAGGTTTTAAACTATGCGTCAACAACATGGAAGTACTGCCTGCTCTTTATGTATGTTTTCATTGATAAAATTGCCATAATCAACACCTTAAGCAACTAACTGTGTTGGCAGATTTTGTTTGTATCACAATTAATTTAATTATTTGACTCTTTGGTTTATGTGATTTAAGTTCAAAGTAATTGCTAATTATTACATGGTTATTGCTGCACGTCAGCCAAGGTTCACTCTTTTCTTTGCCACAATTTAGATAAAGAAAAAAAGCACAAAATTTTACTCTCACAAAATCTCAACTGCCTTCTAGAAATATTTCATAGGAAAATTCCTTTATGTGCAAAGACAGAGGAAAGGCTCATAGTGGGCCCTTTTACATTGAGAAGTATCCTGAAGGTAGGAACAACTTTAAAGTATCATCAAATCCAAGATGTATGGAAAAAAGAATGAATCATTACAGGGCAGTGGCTGCTGCCAGCTCTGCAGAATTCAGCACGTAATTCGTGGAGGGCCGGGAGAACAGGAGTCAGTTTGGAGAGGCTGGGGCTTGTCTCCACTTGTTGGTATCACAGCTGATTTTGAGCAATCAATATATGTGCCTGCTGAAATAGGAGCACTGCGGATGGTGTATTGAATCTGTAGCTACTTTAGGTGAAATCAACTGAACTTTTTCCTGTGAACATGCACATGTTACTGGGCAAGGAAGGCACGATCGATGGATTTCACAAAGGCACTATGGAGAATTTAGGAAAAGGAAAGATTCCTAGTCCATAGGTCAGACAAAAATTAGGATCAAGAAGCATCTGAGCCTAGGTACAAACCTAAGAAATGAATGTAAAATTATCATGCTAGCAATTGAAATTATTCTACTTTGCTGCTTTTGTCATTTAAGGATCATTTGCTTTTTCCCTAAGAAATTCCTCTGTTCTGCTTTTCTTCTCAGGTTAAGCTACAGAAAGCTGAATACCTGTACACAGAAACAATTCCAAGATGCAAATTTCTTTTTTTTTATCCACTGGATCTCTGAAATCTGTGGTTGTGGTCTCTGTCACAGTCTTCCCCCAGGTTTTTGTAGCAGAGAGCAAAATAACAATTGATTTTTAAAAGATCAGCCAATACACTCTCCCTTATGACTAGGAAAACCAGGAGTCACTTATGTCTTGAGTCTCGTATAAGCATTTGTGTTGGTCAGGCCAATGTGAGTACCTGGAAGAAGGATATGTAGTGAAAAATAACAAAGCTGAATTTGAAGGCATAGAGAGAGTCATTGTGGGACCTTAAGTATTAGGATGAAACATCATACACAAATTACATTTTGAGTGTTCCTCAGGTCTCACTATTTGGAGTTTTTGGTGAGTATTGAGAGAAGACGTGCATGAAAAGGAAGAAGGGCAGAAACACAGAGAACAGAGAAATAGGAATGGGATACCAAAAGCATGGGAATGAGAAGAGTACAAGAGGAAAGTGTGGAAGATGCCCAGAGGAGTCCTGATACACGATAGAAGAATTTTCATTGAAATTGGAACTGAAAGAGTACTTTTAATACACCCATCATTTTATAAAAGGTTTGGGGTTTTTTTCTGAACATAAATGATAAAAAGTATCAGGTGTCTAGTGCTATGTAACAGCTTTCCTCCCTGTCCCATTCCCTTTTCACTGCTCATTGCACTGCCAGCTCACACAGATAGTCCCTTATAGAGGGGGCTATCCTTAGTGGAGATCATAGGCGGTGTCAGTGTTTGTGCTTTGTACCACCCCACTCCTACTAGAGTAGATCCCAATGTAATATAAATGTGGGGGTTCATTAAAAACAATAATAGCAACAACAACAAATGAGAAAAGTAATACAAATTGCCTGAAATGTCTGCCAATTTCAAAAAATTTGACACTGAAAATGAGGGTTCTGGTAAAAATCTCCTCCACTTACTGTCCTTAAATTCAGTCTTGTCTTGAAATGAGTCATGAAAAATCCAGCTAATTTCCTCTGCCACCCTACTTCTCAGCCCAAACCATTTTCTTCTACCTCTCTGATCAATTCATCCTTACCCTAGACTTCATTTTGTTCACCTAAAGTGATAGTAATGTGTGAGGGATGACTTAATATTGCTTCTTGATGCAATTTGCCAGGCTTATATTCATAATACTGTAATATAGTGCTCTGTAACATCTCTTAGTCCAGCATTTATTCGTACAACTCCTTGCAGTTTAAAATTGCACAGCTGCATTAATTTCACTTGGAGAGTGGTTGGCAACATGTCAGCTATTGAATCAAATAAATTCATTATAAATTCATATAGTTATGCATTCATCTGCATATAAACCACATTAATTTTCACCAAATCATACTGTTATACTGGTACAATGCCACTCACAAAAATTACTATTCTATTTAGCTATGTGTACAGTTGGTATTATGGCATAAAAATGTACACTGGAACTATATTCCTTTCAAATCTTAATCTGCTTATGCATTTAATAGACATTAATATAAAAAGTGTACATTTCCTTGAGGAAAGATAGGAATGACAACAAGTGATTTATGGTGGTTTGTATTGCATCAGGAGATTTTTCAAAGTTCACTTGCCAAATCTTTTCTGTTTAGATTCATTTATTTTCCTTTATGAAAGTTCTCAGTTTGACAGGGTTGTGCTTCCTAATTTCATTTCAGTTTAAACAGATTTGTTTCAAATGCTAATCTTGGAAGTGAATTGTACCTTCTACCTCTAAATTAGCACAACTAAAATACTGTGTGTGCTTTCTAGAGGAAACTGATAAAATTGTAAGGATTTCTTTTATTTTTTAGGAACTGTTTTAACTGAAATTGTCTTTTACCTCAGCTTTTAAAAAATCCCCAAGAAGTAATCATTACAGGACACAGATTACTTGAAAGGTATGTATAATACTAATATAACACTTTTAGTAAATAGACTCTTCCTTGTGCAATCTTTCTGAAAGTCGGGAAATATCAGCTGTTTTGTGATACGATATCTTTATTGCAAACATAATACTCAAGCTAGTGCTTTTTATTACTGATACAGGGTGAGGTCACGGGAGACTATAGAAGGGTTTCCATAAAGAACATACAAGAGAATGGAATCGATTAATAAATACATAAATGCAAATGTCTTCTTGTACGACTACGTACTTTGTATGAGTTTATGAGTACTCAGCAAACTCTTTGTTTATCGTGTTTTGATGTACCTACAGCAGATTCATGATTGTCAGTTCCTTCCTCTGTCCTCTCTGCATCCTACTGAAATATTAATGAATTGCACAAGAATTCCCTGATATCTACAGTCATTTGATACCAAGCCGACTTAAAAAAATTCCGTAAGCAGTCACAGATACACTTTGAACTATTCATTTGTTGTTGTTAAGAATACAGTGTTGGCATTTTAACGGTGTTGTAAACCTTGTTTTGGAAGATTTTGAGACAAGCAAGAGTATATACTTTTGTAGCAGTTTGGACCAAGACCTTAAAAAAAAAAATCTTTGGAAATGCTGAAATTCCCACATCTCTTTGAGGTAGATTGATGGGCCTTATACTTTCAACTGAGGGGCATATTAACAGCTTGTCCGTGTTAACGCGGTACCTAACACTTTTTTTTTTTTTTTTTTTTCCCCTAATAGTAGTCTATCTCCATCAGCAAACTCAGAATTGTCATGTAACTCTGGTTCCCATTGTCATTGGTAGAACCCCGCCTAAGGGCAATCAGAGGCGTGATCTCAGTTGCAGCTGTTCCAAGAGAAGTGTAAGCCTTTGCTTATCTGTAGAAAAGATCCGCTAGAGAAGGTTTTCTCATTTTTCTAGCTCTGCGGCAGGTATTCTTGATCTATGACATATTTGTCCGAACAACATGGTTAGCTTCAGTACGTTCAATAGAAAGATTTATTTCCAACCCAGTTATCATGTTGTGGAACTAGATTTAGGAAGGGTCATGAGTATAAGATAGGACACTGGCAGTTGTGGTGCCGTTTTATCACCTACAGCTGAAATGTTTGATTGTGGTGTGATGGTATTTGGAATAAGTAGTGACAATAAAAACAGTGCTGACAGCTTGTCGCTACTGAAGTTCATGGTTCTCTTAATATCAGCAAACAGAATTGATGATATAAACTACTACTACCCACAGGGCTCAGAGAAAGGTTATACAGATGATCGGCTCCTACTTACTTCCAGCTGTACTTTTCTCTCGCTGATGGCAGTGCACAAAAATGTTACTCTCACATTGGCTAGAGCCATTTGTAGAACCTTTGCAGAACTTAAGAGAAATTCTAAAGGACATTTGAGTGCCCAAGTCATGCTCTGAAAAAGATTAAACAAATATAGATAGGATTTAAGTTGTTAGACACTGAAATGTTTTTCAGGTCTTTGTCTACCACATTTACTGAAGGTAAAGAAGGTATTTTACTGTCTGTCATGCTTCCTAAAGGGAATTACCAATTCCATCTTCAGATTGGTTCCTACATCAAAAAATTCCTTCATAACTTCCTTTCCCGTAAGTAATGAAGAACTGGAAATAAATAACTCAAGATATTTCATTATTGAAAAGAGAGCCAGTCCGATTCAAGGCCTGCGCTTGCTCTGAGGTAATAATAACAACATTTCATGGAAATATATAGTTTTAATTAATCAGTTAATTGATTTAGAGACTGTCTGCACAGGTCACTTAGGCTATGAAAAACTATTTAGCTTTTCTCCCAAGTGATTGAAATAATCAAAATAATTTCTCAGTCTTCCAGTCACTTTAAATGAAAGCTTTACCCTGTTCATTTTTGACCTCCTCATAGAACCAACTGTCATTTAAGTAAAAAAAAAGGTATTGTTTTTCCACAGAAAGTCACAGAAGCAGTAGACTGCACGTGTGGCCAGCTTGGTTGTTTTGGAGCACACAATAGAGGAGAGGAGCTGCTGCTGCGGTCTGTGGAAGGGTACCCTGAGATCTGCCCGCTGGGAACACAATGGTTTGCTGCCTTTTTACTGCAGGGTAACGATTATTACGGGTCCATCTTCCTACAGCAAATAACATGGATCACACATGGTATCAAGCAAACGCTATCAGCAAGAAAACATGTTTTGGGGGAAAGTGAGAACCTTCTAAAAGGTCTCACAGAGTAAACATTCGGAGAAAAAAAAAAAAAAAGAAAAAAGAAGAGGAGAAGAAGCCAGGTAGTGTTTTTAGCACATCTCAACAAGCAGCTCCAAGCAGACCTAAGTGTAAAGGCAAACCTTGCCTGCTGGTGTCCTTTCCCCGAGCACCGTGGGAAGAGATGCTCTCTGGTGGACAGAAAGAAAAGTTGGTTTGAGAAATCTGCTGCTGTGCCCTCGGTGAGCAAGACGAGGCTCAGCAGAGGACTCGAGGCTGAGAAGCAGCAAGGAGTGCGTTTCATCTGTGACAACCTGCCGGGAGAGTGGGATTGAGGGAGGGAGTCTGGCCCATTGCCCACTCATCCAAAGTGCCCGCATGGAGATTTATGGATGTCCTTCACACCCGGCTGCGGTCTGGCCGCCGACCCCGGGCTCCCCTAGGACACGCTAGCGGGAGCGCCCCAGCCTTGGCTCCGAGCACCAGCAGCTCCGGGCCGCCCCTGTCCGCTCCCGCCCTGCCCGGACGGCGGGCACGGCCCCGAGCCCGCCGCCACCCCCGCACAGCTCCCCGCCGACCCCGCCGGGTGCTCTGTCAGTCAGGGCATCGCCGTCCCCGCACGGCAGCCTCCGCGGGAGCGGCGAGAGGCTCCGCCTCCGGCCCTCCGGGACCAGCCTGATAAAGGCAGGTGCGGGCGAGCAGCGGGACCCCGGCTCGAAGCATCTGCCTGCGCGCGGAGCCCCTGACCTGCCCTCGGCCACTCCGCGCAAGGCGGTACCCGGACGGGACGGGACGGGACGGGACGGGACGGGACCGGAGCCTCCCGCCGCCGGCCGCGCGCGCCGCTGTCCCGCCGCCTTGAGCCGTCGGGCGCGTCTCTGCGGAGGGACAAGGACCTCGCCCCCAAGGACCTCCGAAGAGGCGGGATTTCTCCGGGAAGGGGAAGCAGGATTTTGTTGTGTGGCTTGGAGATGAGGCAGGTATCTGCAGTGGCGCTCCTCCTGGGGCTGATGGCTCTCCCAGCGGCGCTGGGACAGAGAAGCTCGGAAGGCGCTAAAAATAGCAACCAAAGCTTTGCCATCGTCTCTTTCAAATGGGATCACGTCAAGGAGCCTTATATCATTGCACTCTGGATACTTGTGGCCAGCTTGGCCAAAATCGGTAAGTCCGGAGTTATATATTAATACATGTCCTCTTCCTTTCCCTTCCCCCTTCCCCTTCTCGCACCCAACGTAAATGAGGAAAGCTTGTCATAAGTCCACTGACCCGTTTTCAGGGGGTTTACTGTACTCTGTCCTTATTTCATAATACTGCCCTACAGGGTGCTTAGTAGGGTGATTTTCACCTGCCTCAAGGTGTTACCGAGTTCATTTTCACCGCCCACGACTGTGTCTTCTACATCTGTCTCCTTGTAAACCCTTGCAATTCCTGGAGACCTTTCATTCCTGTTGCTCCCGGGAAAAACTTTTTGCAAAAGTGAAACAGAAATCGAGCCTTATTGCTTACACAACACCTATTCCGCTTTACGGTGTGCTGTTCTGCTAATTATGATTGTTGGCTATATCAGCTAGTAACATCAAAAATAAACGCTGTAAACTAGACGTATGAACGTAGCATTCTCAGCTTTGAAGTGCATTGCTGAATTGGTGAAAAAACATGCTTTAGAGGGAAAGCTAGTATGTATTATCAGACCATCTGTTGTAGCTGAAAAAATACAAGCTTTAGAATACACAGAAATTGCAATCAATGAAAAGCAAAATCTTAGCCTAACTTCAGTGTAGTTTAAATGAATTTTTATGAATGCACTAACTCCTGTGTCCGGAACTTTGTGACTTTTCTGAAAGCAATTTTATATCAGTAATGCTGTTTGCTGAACTAGAAGAGTCACCGTTTAATTGGAATGTATTTTATCTGATATGTGCTATTATTTTTAGACCTTTTACCTTGAAGGGTAAAAAGACTTCCAGTTTGGCTGACACTGTAAATGTTATTTCCATTTTCAAGAAATCTTCTCTATAATCAGTCTCAACTCAGAAGGTCAGCTGAAAATCCTATTAATATTTTTCTGAACTTGTACTCTTAATACTAATTTGATATACCAGAATCACATTCTATGGATTTTACATGTCGCAGAGAATGAAAGATGTAAAAAGGTATACTCAGGTATATTCTGTCTAGCACATAAGATAAACATAGTAAGACTTGGGTGGAAAATGCTGTTTCCAAATCCAAATAAAACATTTTAAAAATGAGTACTAAGTTATGTAGAAGTGATACCGTACAGCACTTTTCAGCAATATTTGCATCTTGGGTTTCACTTGATTAACCACAGATATATAACTAAATACCTTTATCAGAACCTTTATCTAAACCATACAAATAGTTTGTTTTCAGATGGTTGCTGCAGCACCTAGATTACATAAGAATCAGTTTTGTTCTAATTGACTTTTATTGATGGGTTATAGCAATTAGAAAGCTGGGGAAACAACATACAGGAAAAACTGACAACACCAAGTCCCTATAAAATTGTGCAGACTAAACTAATAAACAGGCTGCTCATTTGAACCTTCTTTTTGAGATACTCTTCTAAATAAGTATAGTTATTAAGACTTTGTGTTATTTAGCCTTAGCTGCTCTGTACAAGTGCCACAGTTGTACAGAGTAACATTAGTGCTGCACAGCTATATCAGCGTGTCTCTTGAAACCCAATGAAGCCAACAGAACAGTTAGATTGTACTATACTTATACTGCAATGACCTGGATTGAGATTCACTGTGATTAAGATGAGTCATTTTACCATGAAGCCCTCAATATAAACTCTTGATAAAGCACTAACTGTCAGGAGCTGAATGATGCTGATTCTGTTTTTAAGTTCTTTGTACTTCTTTCACAGACGCACAGAGCGTGTCACTAACTAGTAGGTAGTACCTATCATCAGCTCCACCACTTTTCTTCCCTGAAGCTCTCAAGCTTTGTTCTTTTCTCTCTTCACATTTGTATTTGCGATTCTGTGCTACTCTGGACGTTGTCTCTGAAGAAGCAATGGACAACTGCTGTATTCCCCTGGGAGCCTATGAATGCTCCTGCTTTCCCTACCAGTCACAAATAACACATAGACAAGCAGAAATGTACACTCACTTTCAACAGCTTATTAATGGAGAAAGCATGAAGGTGTTCATAAAAGCCGATGAGAAAGGGAACAGAAAAAAACCAGCTTGTCACCCTTCTGTCTGCCTTGGTGTGTCAAGGGCTCTGGAAAGTAGGTCAGAAGTCTATCAGAAGATTTTGAGGGGCAAGAATCCTCTGCTGGTTCAAAGAAGATTTACGTATTCAAACGGGAGACAGAAAAGAACAGAGAAAGAAAATACAGAACAGCCGCCCTTGGGTCTCTTGCTTTACTACCTGAAGGGGGGCAAAGGTAGTGCTGTCAAAATGCTGTTTTTCCTCTGGGTTTTTCAGCAGGGGAGGAGCTGATCTTATATGCAAGCTCACTTTTCCATGGCTACAGAGATTGGGAGAGCTATTTTATTAGTGGATGATAGGCAACTGGGTCAGCAGAGAGTGTTCTGGGACTTGCAGTTGGTAACTGGGAATAAATGTATATGAGAATACTTTACCTTCTCTTGCATTAGAATAGCTTTAGGGGTTCTGTGTTTGTTTGGTTGGGTTTTTTTTAGTTTAGTTTAGTTTTGTTTCATTTGTGTGGAAGTTTTTTTAAAAAAGTTTCGGTTCATGATGTCATATGGCTTGGGGAAACCTGTATTTATTAGGAGATTCTTCCAGATTTTCTGAGGTTTGATGTTTATGTTGTGTACGTTCAGAATGCATATTAGTGTTGACAAGGTATTTTTCAACATAAACTATTGTGTGTGAAATCTCATAAGCATCCCAAATACATGAAGAAGTGTCCTAGTGTTTTGGGCTTTGTGGGAAGGAAGCTGCTGTTATAGTTTACTTTAGTTTTTGGTCAAGGCTAAGTATAGCTACAAATGAAACTGTGGAAGGAGAGTCTTCCTACAGTTGGCTTTCATGCATTATAGGAAATAATTTGTGTCTCCTATGAAACTGCTGATTCATCTTGGTGTACTGTTTTACATATTATAATTTATTTGATTTGCCCCTCTTCATTTGAAATGTGCCAACTAATCATTCTTCCACTTCAAGTGGAACTTTCATAAGGTTCTCAATGTTCCACTTTGGCTAATGGTCTTTATTTCCTCTTTTGGTAGGCTTTCTTATCACTACAAATGAGTATCCATATGGGATAGGGCCAATAAACTACTCACAGGTGTAAATCTAAGCCAGAAAAACATCTTATCTATGTGAAGAAGGTACATGAGGTACAACTGAAAACCCTCCTAGTGGACTTCATGTGTCCACTTCCTGATACCTCAGCTCTCCAGCTGAAATAAGAAATACCACTGAACCCCCCCCAAAGATACAAATAAATGCATACAGGTATGCATTTATAGCTATAGACTAGGGCATTGCCTACCAGAACCACGTAGGTAGAGGGTGTACCATTTTTAACCAACATGCTTACAGAGGATAGTTCTGATTTAAGATGAAAGACACGAATACACTGACCAGAACTGCATATGCTTTCTAAATCACTTTGTCATGTGCTCTCCTCTTTCTTTATATGTCTTGCATGGAACACATCTTGAAAATAATCTTTTAATAACAGACCTGTAGAAGATACAAAGAGTGCCTTGGCAGAAAAATCTGCTGCAGAAAAAGCCAGAAGTAGGCAGGAAATCAGAAAACAACTTTGGAAACAAGAGAAGAAGGAAAGGAATAATGAGTCCAGGAGCTAAAATTAGGTAAGAGAAGAAATAGTTTAAACACTAAATACTGTAAACAATTTCTTTTCTGAAGATATCTCTCAATTGAAAAAAAAAAAAGGAAAAAAAAGGAAAAAAAAAGAAAAAGAAGTATGCTTTCTACTTGGGGGCTATCCATGGCATGCTTCTATTCTTGTTCAAAATCCTAGCTAACAGAGAAAGGTTGTATTTATGTTTTCGCTGGAGGTTATGTTGGGGAACTTGTAAAATTCCTAAATTCCTTCTTGTGGTTTAAATCCTTTTGTGTACTATAACATTTTTATGACATTTTTTCAGAAGGATAGGCAATTGTCCCAAAATAGTAATAATAGTAATAAAAATAATAATAAATGTACAAAGCAGTCTGTCTGTCTAGCTCCTTGGATTTGCTCAATATGTGCAGATAAATAACTAGAAGAAATGGCGGGAGAGTGAGTGACTGTGAACAGGAATGAGGAAGGGTTCACAGCCTTTTCATCGTTTGAGGCAAACCTCCTGCCAGCTGTTTTTGTTGGTATGGTTTATGCAACAAAAGCTGCTTTTTTTTTTTTTTAAAAAAATTTCTGTGTATTTGTGTACAAATTCCAAAGGCTTTTATATTAGAAATTTGAAAGTGGGAGTGAAATGTGAATCCAGGTCAGTGGGAAAATCCATCTTCAGGAATGCCACAGTGCTTTGGAGGAGGGGGAGAAAGGGACTCAATAACAATGAACAAACACTTAGGAGAAGGCTGGTGAAGATACTGTGTCAGATGGACTGGCTGAGTCCACCCGCTCTTGAGATAGCAGGAGGACTCGATCTGCAAAGCACAATGCATCTCTAAGCTTAGAGATATGGATCCCTACAAACACACTAGTTTCTGCATGCCTAGGCTCCTTTACATTGTCTCAAAGTACCCTGAGAAAGGAGCAAAAATACTTTAGAGTATTTTGTTAACACGAACAATTGCTGTAGAGAATTTTAAGCATGTTAGGGATGGGCTAGGGAAGGAACTGTGAAATGCAGGTCCAACCACCCATCTGACTTCGATTCCTGGGGCAATATTTTCTTTGAAGAAATCAATAACCCTCCCTCCAAAGCAAACTGTCAAAACAAAAGTCCATTTGACTCCAAAGTTTTGCCTCCTGGCATTCTAGGCTACTGATAAGTGTCAGTTACAAAAAGAAAGTGATTTAGGGTATTGTTTTAATGAAACAAAATGTGAGAATAGCACTTCTTTTGCCAATTCTTCAGTAAATAACACCTCTAGGAAGAAATGTTGAAGGATGCTTAGCATAACTCTATTGGAAGTATTTAACTGAAAATGGAGTCAGAAATTAAAACAGTGTGGATACTACCAGACCCTGCAAAGTTTCAACTACCAACCTTGCCATGATTGTAGTGCTTGTTAAAAGCTGCTTTCATTAGCAAGATAATGTGAAAAGAAGGCTTTGCATTGTGACTTCGGAAGTTTGGAACTGACTAGCTTCCCCTGTTCTCCTGAGCAAGTTAATAAGGGAACATCTTTTACCTTTATTGTGAAGTCAGTAGAAGGTGGAACAGGTTAACACATACACATTTCTAGTGGAGGCACATCCATTTCCTTCCTGGATATACATAGAAACGCTATAAATTTGTGCTGGCAACTATGTTATATATCTGCTATGCCTTCATTTTTGGAAGATGCCGTATGTCCTTTTGCAAAGTGCTGTTTAGAATACCTGCGAGCTAAGAATGTTAAGTACTGTAAAATCTCTGCCTTCTAAGGAATTATCTTTTGTATCCAACATTTTGTATGTCTTAGGCAGCTGAAAAGGACATTTCCAACATAGAATAATAGCTTTGCACTTTCAGTGCTAGGAACAAATGTGTAAGCCATATTTTTAATGAGTTTACAAACTGTAAGTGCATGCCCATTCCCACACTTTATTTCCATTTTACTCTTGTACCTTATTCATCCTTTTCCTGTACTTCCTGTCTCTCTGAAACACACATCTCTCTTCTTCTCCCTCCCCCTCCAAGTCTTGCAAGTCTCAAGTCTTAATTATTTAGAGCAGGGAAGAAGATATCAGGATAGTATAATTTGACAAGATTCAGATTACATCCCCTGACTAATAGCAAATGTACAATGGCAACTTGTGTGAATTACATAAGAAAACAATGGCATTTTGAGAATGGCCCTGAATTGAATACAGTTCAGGCATGCATACCTAAGAAAGGATCTCTGCCATCAATTACTTTCAGGCACCTGTGTGCAAAGTGCTCGACGTTCTCTGCAGAACAATGGAATCCTTTTAATACTGTAGTCTTGGGATTTTTGAAACCATTGATTTACTGTCTTCAGAGCTAAAGCCACTTATTACTAAAAGTGATCTACAAACCCCCGAAGTGATTGTAAACCTCCCATGGAGTAATGCAGCAGACCACAGCCCTGCAAGAAATAAGGGCAAACAGCACAGCCTTTCAGGTGTACACAGGTTCTTCAAGCGAAAGGGTTTGGAGGTCTCTCTTTGTTCCTGTGCGTCTCTTTGAGTCAGAGATGCTTGACAGAGAAGCTATACTGTAAATCCTAAATTATTACTTTGTTTAACTCATACAACCAGAAGCCAATAAAAAATCAGTGAGTTTCACCACCAGTTTGCTTTAAAAAGTGTTTTGAATTCAAATACAAGACTTCTTTTCCCCTTGTTTACTAGAGTTTTAATTGCTCTGAAGTTAAGGGGTAATGGATTGCTGAGTTCTTCTATATCTTTCTTATGTCTTGCTCTATTCCAAGAGGAAGTGCTGAATCCAAAATCATAGAAGAATATTCCTTATCTGAATATTCTGTTTCCTTTCAGGAAAATGTCTCTGTTTTTTCTCATCTCTCTGCAGCAGTGCAGTTATACTAATGTCCCAAAGAAGTAGAGGCTCTAATTGTTCTTCAGTTTGTTAACAAGTGGCAGCCATTTAAAACTAGAGACCATGAAAACAGTCCTGGAAAACCGTGGAGCATGGCAGGTTGGCTGTGTTGTAATGTTTTGATTGCTTTTTGTAAAGCAGTTTTGCAGAGTTTGCAACCCTATGAAAGGAGTGACTTGATACCCCATTGGCTGCTATGTAAAGCACTGTAAAGTCATAAATACTGAAACTACAGGCTGACAGGGAAGAGCTGTCTGAGATGGAATGCAAGACATCAAGTGGAAACACTTTTAATTAAGGCACGAATATTTAATGTTCATTCATGGAAGAAGAAAACGCGAAGGTATTCTGAAAGGCCTGCACAAAACCAGGGTTTTTAAGGAGGTGGATCTGGAGCGTTTTTTCCTTCCAATAACTGAAAATAGAAGCAGTAGTTCTGGATTCACTAACATGTGACTAGGACAAAAGTTCGGCATTTATCTATTGGAAGAAAAAATGTCTTGGCTTTTTGTCAAAGCTGAATGTTAAAAAGCAGTAGTCATACACCAGGAAAAAAAATCTCAATGTAGATTGCATACTGATTTTCAAAAACATGTGGTTATGATTTTTATTCTCTTCAATTATGTTTTTTTACAATTGGACAAAAAAAGTGGAAAGTGGAAACTTTATGGATTCATTCACTTCTATAAGTTGGGCTTTGAGGAAATATTAAATATTCAGAAACCTGCAAAGGTCTTGAACAAGTAAGATTTCATAATGGAAATCTCCCAGGTGTGAACAGATTGTAAACTTATGGAGAGACTTGGTAAACACAAAACTCACCGTTAAAATATTCTAGCTCCTTCATTAAAACGGATATTGTTACATTGGTTTGGTGGTATAGTAGTATTCCAGGGACTAGGTGACACAGATTGGTATAATATGGCCTTATGTTAATATTATGTTATGCTAATGTTAATACTGATATACCAACAATTGTACTTGAGGTATAGTTGTTACGTGACCATACATAAAACTAAATATAGTTGTAGTATGGAGGCATTACAATCTTCCTACTCCACGGGAATATCAGAAGTGCTGAATATCTGGAGGTAGATTTTCAGGCCTTGACAGCTTAGATGTTCTGGGGGTGACTTTGGGACAGTAGTGAACTGGGGAAAAGTGATCTTTTAAATTGGGTCGGTCATGGATAAGTGACTGTGTTTAAAGCCAAAGTCAGTGATGCACTGCTCATGCGATGTAACTCGTCTCTGAAGCTGGTGGGCAGGGAAAAAGAACACAGGAGTACATGCATTGTGTCCTTTAACACAGGTGTCAGCTTGATATTTTGTTTCACAGAAATCATGGAACAACAGAATCACAAACTGGTTGAGGTTGGAAGGCACAGCATCTGGTTCAATGCCCCCGCTCACCTAGGGTGACTTGCAGCCAGTTGCCCAGGATCATGTGCAGACAGCGTTTGATTATCTCCAAGGATGGAAACTCCACAATGCTTCTGGGCGACCTGTCCAGTGCTTGGTCACACTCATACCCAATGCCAGGCCGCTGTCCAGCTGGATGGCCCCCTGCATATACTGGTACATGGGGTTGTTGCTCATCAGGTGCAGGACTCTGCACTTCTCCTTGCCAAACTTTACAAGTTTCCTGTCGGTGCATTTCACCAGTCTGTTGAGTCCCTCTGGATGGTGGCCTGACCCTCTGGCCTATCAGCCACTCCTCCCAAATTTGTGTCATCAGAAAACTTGCTGAGGGTACACTATTCCCCATCATTCAGATGATTAATGAAAATGTTAAAAAGGACTGGACCCAGTACAGGCCTCTTGGGTACACCACTAGTTAACAGCCTCCAACTACACTTTGCACCACTGATCACCACCCTCAAGGCCCAGCCGTTCAGAGAGTTTTCAATCCACCTCTCTGTCTGCCCATCCAGCCCCTACAGCAGGACCCTGAGGGGCTGTCAGGCTTTTATGGAAGACTGTGCCAAAGGCCTTACCTTATTGATGGCTCAGTAGACACCAGTCAATGCTCTCCCCTTGTCTTCCAGGTGCAATGTTTTTCACTCTAGAGTGTTTCAGATGGCTTCATGAAGAAGTCATGCTGACTACTCCTGAGGAATTTCTTGCCCTTCATGTGCCTGGAAATGGTTTCCAAATTTAGTTGTTCTGTCAGTTAGATCTGTAGATCTTGGTCTTTAAACTAGCAGTGTCACACATGGATGTACCTTTATCCACATCCTACCTGGTTGAAGAAAGCAACATTTCTGCATGCTGTTTTGATGCAGTGGGTATACTTTGGTTAACTGGTGCAAAATTGCACACTACCAGAGGAGAGAAGAATACATGATGGCCATATAGGGACCACAATGGTCATGTCATCATGAGTTAAAGAAAGGAATGTCAGGCTACCAGTATACAGTTTATCTGTCCTCCAACCTGGGTGTTTCTGGTGAGAATGGCTTCAATTTCTTGTTCCAAATGGCTTCCACTCATATGTCATCCACTCTTCTGCCTTTTCTTATCTAATACAGTATGAATTTCATCTCTTATTTTAGCCAAAGCTTTTTCCAGGATGAACTGATATTCTAATGAATAGTGTTACTTGATGGAAACGTGCAGTGAGATCTATTAACTGGTACCACAAAGCTCAAACAGCAGCTAAATGAGTCAGCAGGAAGATGTGTAAACCTGGAGTTGGTGGTGGTAGTGTGCAGTGTTTCCTACAAATCTCTCACCTGCACACGACTGTATGCCAGAAAACACACCTCTGTAGTTCTCCTCTGTACTATGCAGGTATTACTTCTGGGTCTTCCACTTGCAGCACTGGCACTTTGGAATCCTATCTCAGTTTCTCTATTTCTAATGGGACTTTTCTCAGGAAGACTGCCCCTGTTCTTCTAAGAAAAGAACCCTAAAGCATAAAAAAACCAAAAAACAAAAACCAACCAACCAAACAAAAAAAACCAACCAAACAAAAAAAAAATAAACAAAACCAAAAAAACCCCAAACCAACCAACAAACAAACAAAAAACCCACAAACAAACAACCCCCCAAAAAAAACCCCAAAAAAACCAAAAAAAACCCCCAAACCACCAAACCAACCAACTAAAAAAAACCTCCTCAGACAAAACTCTCCTACTGGAAGAACCATGACATTTCCAAGTCTATGATAACCATGATGGTTAGGGCCATAGTAGTGGTCTTCTATTTCTTCCTTAAGTGATACTTATTTTACTAGCTTCATTTCACTTCACAAAGACTGTGAAAACTCTGACTCTGGACAGGAGGACATTTTGGCTATTGAACATTGTTGAATTGTAGATGGAGATATTTTTGAACTCAGTTACCTGTTTAGATTAGTTGCCATGGATGATCATTAGCAGAGGATAGTGTTTTCTTTTTTTCAGTAGAACTATTGCCTAAATACTCTGTTTATTCTCGCTTTCTCCATTGCTTCACTTAGTATCATAGAGGCTATGTAGGAAAGTGATCACAGATATTTTTATAGCCAAACAACTAATTTAAGTTTCATGCACAATCTTTCTGGTGCAACAAGCTGAGTAAGACGGTTTACTTTTAAAAAAATGAACACTTTTTGTTGATCAGCAATCTGATCAATAACTAAAAAAAGTAGGATAAAAGGTGTGAGAGAAAGGGAAGGATGGAAGCTACAGATGAGGGTGCTGTTATGTATACTGCATAAAATTGGTGTAATTAGATTCTGAGGGAACAAAAAAAAGACCAGAAATCATGTCCATATTTACATTTAGAGTCTATTAAAGAAATGTATTAATAAATGTCTTAATATCTGTTGTTTTGTCACAAAGAAAATAAGTATTTGTTTATCATTAGTTGTTTTCTGTTAGCATATCTTCCATTCATTGAAAGGATTTTGTCATAAGCTGCTGCCTCACAGATTCTATCAATGTGTCCATTAGTCATGATCTCTTACCATGAATTAGCAATGTGAGATTTTTAAGACTTTGCTCTATAGAGCTTCAAGAGGATAGCTTTTTCTCTTGGTCAATCTGTCCCCAGGGGGACTCATCTAGTAGCTCTACATGTTGTCCTGTGCAGTACAGTATATCCTAGAGGATGGTACCTTTTAGAGGTATAAAAAAAACACACATAGCAAGGCTTATTTTCATGTCTTGAATACTTGTACTGAAGAAAATGGTAATTAAGTGAAAAGCCAAAGCTTTTTCTTTGAGATAAAACTGTTACTTTCAAGCACTCAATAAAGCATCTTAATTCTTCAGCCTTTCTTAAGGAATAAAACATATTTGGCCTTACTAAAACCTGTAATTTTAAAGGCATGTTCACTGGAATCATGCTGTTTGGTGCTTGAAAGCACAAGGATGTAGAAACACCAGGAGGAAGTATGAAGTTTCCTTCTGTTTATTGTGATTTATGAGTAAAGATTAAAAGCAGTCCAAGATAAACCTGCCACTGTAAGTGCAAATTCAGCTCGTATGTGGGTCCAGAGCAGGGCCACAATGGTGATCAGAGAGCTGGAGCACCCCTCCTATGAAGACAGGCTGAGAGCATTGGGGTTGTTCAGCTGGAGAAGAGAAGGCTCTGGGAAGACCTCATTGCAGCCTTTCACTACTTAAAGGGTGCCTGTATGAAAGATGGGGGCAGACATTTTAGCAGGGCCTGCTGTGATATGACAAGGCATAATGGTTCTCAACTAAAAGATTCAGACTACATATAAGGAAGAATTTTTTTATGGTGAGGGTGGTGAAACACCGGAACAGGTTGCTCAGGGAAGTGGTTAGATGCCCAGTCCCTGCATACATTCAAGGTCAGGTAGGATGGGACTCTGAGCAACATGTTCTAGTTGAATTTCCCTGCTAATTGCAGGGGGATTGGACTAGATGACCTTTAAAGGTCTCTTCCAAGCCAAATCACTTCATGATTCTACTGAGGTCTTGCTCTTATATATGTGGTCATAGAAATAAAAAAGAGGCAGTAGTGTGGATAGTTTAGTTACATTTGATTCATACTGAATTCTTGCTGCTCCCAAAATTTATTTTTACCATATATGTTTTTAGAAATCTGTGCAAAATCATTTTACCATGTTGGAAGCGATCTGACTATATAAAGGACAGTTACTTGTACAAAGCAAAGAATCCTATGTTAATATGACTTTTTATTATGTATCATAGAATAGAATCGTGTTTTGTCTATGCATGTGACACTGTGGGATGTTTTTTACTTAGGAAGGGATTTGTGTCAGGTTTCTACCCTCCTTTTTTTTTTTCTTGAGATAAACAGTCAAGTAAGCAAAAGGTTTGAGTTGTGAGCTGCTTCAAATACAGCTTTAGCCTATTGTTTTGTTCCCCTCCTTTTTCTTTCTTCACTGTGGAAAATCTAAACTAATCTCCTCATGAACTTCCTTTTGCATGCTAACCTTTCTCATTTTGCCTGAGTATGCACTACAAAACACAAATGCATAACTGAAAAAACAGCTGTCTTACCACCTTCATTCTCCATTTCAAAACATCAAAGCCATTTTTGATGTGCTACATTTTGCAGGATAAGGGCACTAATTAAACTATGGTTCCTCCTGCTGTTACTACCATGTACTTCGCCTCTCAAATGAGATGATGAAGGTATGAGAGTTAACGTATTACTTAATCAGAGAAGCTGTAAGGAGAAGAATCAAAAGCCGTGTTAAAGCACATTGAATGATAGCAGTATCTCAGAGCCTTTTGCAGGAAAAAATTAGAGCAATATAAACTAAGGTCCACCTTGCTCTTCTTAAATCTGAGGGAAAATAAATCATGTACCTGGATTTCTGAGCAAATTTACTTTCTTATGGGCAGGAATGTATTCAGTAACAAAGCATGCGATATCTTCTGTTCTCTGTTGCCTAAGCCAAAAACTCACAGGCTCGATTGGTGAAAATGGTGCTTTCTTAGTAGACAGAGTATTGCACAAGTATTGTAACACGAGAATAGTTGCCTCTTTCTTTCCCACATATCACTTTACTCATTTCCTTGCAATATTCTTTCTGACTATCACTAGTGATGTTAAAAGAGCTATTCTGTCATTAAGTAAAACCCCACAAAGGCAATTTTATGTGGAGAAACATGTGAGTGACAAGTGATGTCAAAAACATTCTTAAAGAAAAAAGTTTCTACTTGCTTTTCCATTTTATCACATTTTGGACATTTTCTGACTTTGGAATCATAAATCATTCACTGAGGAACTTCCACAGCCCTGTAAAAATTGGAGAAACATAGAATCACAGAATGGTTTGGGTTGGAAGGGTCCTTAAAGACCATCTACTTCCAACATCCCTGCCATGGACAGGCACATCTTCCACTAGACCAAGTTACCCATGGCCCCATCCAGCCTGGTCCTGAACACCTCTAGAAATGGGGAGTCCACGAACTCTCCGGGCAACTTGTTTCAGTGCCTCACCACCCTTATAGCAAAGAATTTCTTCCTAATATCTAACATAAACCTACTCGACTTCAGCTTAAGGCTATTTCCCCCTTGTCCTATCACTACATGCCCAATGCCCAAGTGAAAAGTCCATTTCTAGCCTTTTTGTAGTCCCCCTTTAGGTATTGGAAGATACTACAAGGTCTTCCGGAAGCCGCCTCTTTTCCAGCCTGAGCAGCCCAAACAATCTCAGCCTAGGAGAGGTGCTCTGGCCCTGTGATCAACTTGGTGGCCTTCCTCTGGACCTGTTCCAACAGATCAGTGCTTTTTTTCTGTTGGGGACCTCAGACCCAGATGCAGCACTCCAGGTGGGGTCTCACCAGGACAGAGTAGAGGGCCAGAATCACCTCCCAGTGACCTTCTGGCCACTCTTCTTTTGACTCAGCCCAGGATGTGATTGGCTTTCTGATATGCAAGGACACGTTGTTGCGTCACGTTGAGACTGGGAAAAGACTCTTCTCTGTTCTCATTCTGGACACCTTACGTGAAGAGTGAGTATTTCGCTTAACAGTGTTTAAAAACATCTCATCTGGAAAATCTGAGATAACCAAATTCTTAGCACACATAAACAACATACTTGAGTTTCTGAAATTACATACAAGAGTTGTAATCCATCATGAAACTCTTCTCTTACAAGCTGCTGGAGATTCCTCCAACATGAGACTCTCTCTCCACATAAGACTCTGGAAAAACTTTGAAGCTTTTCAGGGTGCACGGTAGTATTTACTTTCAATGGAAACTAGCCAGGCATATTTTGTTAGTTATCTAAAATTAAGGGTTTTTTTTAATTATAAGAAAGAGCTACTTGACATTTGTGGGTTTGGTTTTATTTTTTTGGTTCTGTGTGTGTGTGGGTTTTTTTTTTTTGGTTTGGTTTGGTTTTTTTTTTGGTCTGTGGGCATCACTACTAAATTTGAATACCCTAATGCTTGCTTATTTTACTGCTGTATTCAGGAATACTTCCACTGTAATTCCATGCTATTGAAGTTGTACTAAGTAAAATCTTGCCAGGGTGGAATGAAGGGGACAGGAATGTTTCCAGTGCTTGAAAAAAAAGTGCTTTCCTACGCCATGACTTGGAGCAGCCTTCATAGATATTCCCTCTAGTCCCTGGCTTTTAATCATGTCCGTCTTGCCCTTCTTAACAGGAACAATCCAAAGCCTTGCTAGAAGCAGTACAGGGGAAGAAGAGGAAGGCCCTATAATATAGGGACATATTCTGAATACCATATTGGTATTCACTAAATTAGTTCTTCTTCATTGTCTTTTTCATCTTTGTACAGTAGACATAAATCAGGGAGAAGAACTGGTTCTGTTTAGTGTTCAGACTTCGGTAATTCCTTACACAATTTATCATGAAACCAGAAAAACTGTTTCCACATATTACTAGTACCCCATTTCTTTGCAGTTTTTCATCTATGTGAGCAAAAGCCGAAATATTCCCAAATGGAGACTTTTATTTAAATTAATTTATCATATTAAAATGAAGGTTAAAAGAAAAAAAAATCTAAAATTCATAGTGAGAAATGAGTTGACTAATTTCTTTATTTAACTTGTGTTAGTGGGAAAAAGTTTGGTATTTTCAAATAAAAAGGTTGCTTTCACCATGTATCAGTAAATTTCAGTGCAATATACACCATTAATAGAAAGTAAATTCTACCTTGTTTTCATGCCCCTAAATGCTTTTTCAATTTATACTGTAATATCAGCTGGATTTTTAGACCACAGACAATAATTTTTGTCATAACTACCTCAGTGATCAGAAAATAAGCAGTAAGTCTGCTTATGGTTATTACTGACTCTTTAACATGCAGTTGGAAGAGGTTATGACAGAAACAAGCTGTTTTTATTCTTTTGTATATAGAGTAGTTCTAGTATGTAACATCTTGAACTGTGCTTCTTTATATTTGTGTTCAGTACGGAATATCATGCACTGATTGCATCCTAAACATAGAAAATTCATAGTCACCCTTAACTGAATTCAGTCTGTGAGGAATATTAACGAGCAAGAAGATTGTCTTTCAGACCTAATACCTTTGGATGGGGAGTGAAGCAGTTTTAAGAATCTTTTGCTGTCCTGTTTTATATCCTCTACTATACTTCAAGGTGTTTCTGATGTGTACTTTGCTCTCATTTTGAAATATTATTTTTGACTGTTCCCATTTTTCTTTCAGTGCCGCTCAGTTCCATAAGGGCCAAATGCTACCACACTTGCACTGCAGTGGGACTGCTCCTTCAAAAAAGAACTATTTGGCATAATTATGATAAACTGTACCTGACTGTTTAAACTTCATTATGTTCTAAGTGCTTATAGAGGTAATAGTTGCTTACTCACACACTTCTTTGAATTTGACTTGAGGCTATCTTATTATGTTACGACCTGTCAGCTGAGAACATTGACCTGTATGTTGGTTGCATTTTTAATTGCTAACATATTTTGTTAATCGTTTGCCTCCAAAGAACAGTGACCTAAAATCTCCTGCTTAATGAGCTCATTACAATGCTGTATACTTTGTAAATGGTGGTCATTACGTATGCGACAAATCAAGCTTTCTTGAGCTGGATTAAACCAAACTCAAACCAGTTCATCTAAACAAGTTAAACATGAAGGATTTTTGTGCCTTGCTTATGAAAAATATGTCCAAGACTAAGTATAAATAATATTAATAGGTACATTCATGTAGTATATTTTTAGACAGTATCCAAGATCCAATACCAAAAATGGTTTTTATAGCTTGTTAAACAATACATGTATAGTATACCTCTGAGTTTCTTCAGATGTAAAATAACTCTAAGTTTTTTCAATAAATCTTTCATTTTTTGGTAGATTTGGTAAAATTTTAAGGTACTGATTCATAAAATAATTTTGGATTTGCCTAAGTAATATTGATTATAAAGAAATTCATAAAAGCTCTTGTCTTAGGGTTTTTTTACCACTTGTATATAAACAATTCAAAATGGCAACATCAATTCACAGTTCTTGCAGAATACTGTTGCAAGGTCCACAGAACAGAATCTAAAGGACTATAAAATATGCTATCAGTCTCCTTACCAGGAAAAAAAAAAAAAAAAACTGAGCATACTTTGTTGATAAAGATTACAAAGGCAAATATAGGTAATAATGATCAGCTTCAGTTATGACGAGTCTGCTCAAACACTTCCTGGACAGACTAGAAATGCAGTTTCCCTAATGCTTTGAATCCTTGCTTCAACTGAATCCCTCTTAGCACATGATAGAAGATTTTTTTTCTTTGATTTAGGCCTAAATTCATCCACTAATAAGAGAGAGGGCAAAACAGTTTCTGGGTGGGTAAGGAAAGGATGAGATAAAAGTATGAAACCATAAGAAGATTATTTGTCAGTCATAGGAAGTTGCTAGAATTTAGCTTTTTGGCTGATCTTATGCAGGGTTTTGGTTTTGCTCTTTTCTTAATTTACCACAGCACAAAGAGGTGGGACGTCTTACTGGAGGTTGCTGATGACACATTTTTGTAGGCATTACCAGTATTCATGTAGATCTGGCTATTGTACAAGAAAAAACAAACAAACTTGAGCACAAGGGAAGGGATGAAATACAATAATACCATGGGCAATTTCACTCAGGGACCAATGACAGGAATTAGCATGAGGTTGTGAATGAGAAGAGAGGTGCACATCTGTACAGAGTGAATAGACGGTGACTAGGAGTCACCACCGTGATAATGAATCCAGGATGTAGCTGTACTATAGATAGTGATAGGAAATTATTAATGCTGTTGGACCTGCTTCTACTATGACTCATGCAGAATGCAGTCTATATTTCTGATGGCTCTTAGTCCACAAAAGTGAACTCAGATTGAAATAGAGAGCTGAAGACTGAAAATAAGTGGTTTACTTAAAGACAAGCAAATAAAGACAGCATGTTTTTCTCTGTGCTTATGTAATAGGAAATGAACGAATTAACAGTAGGGGAAAACAGCTATTTAAAAAAGTTGATATCACTCTCACAAAGGAAAATGGATATGAAATAGCTGTGAACAAGCTCAGGCTAGAAATTAGAATGAAGTCTCTAACTCTGCGATGAGGGCTGGTGGTGTGCCTTCACATAGACTTAGCTGGAGCAAAAATCCTCTGAAATGAGGATCATTAAATAATGGTGGTGGGATAATGAAGGTCTGGCTACACAACCAAATAGCTCTTCTAGTACTTCTGGTCCTAATTAACATTCCTAGATACTCTGTGCAGGCTACATAAGCAACTGTTATTAGTTGAAAGGTATGCCTACGGCTATGCAGGCAAGAAATGTGGTGTTTGGTAATGTACAACACTTAGGAAGGCAAGTCATGAAAGAGATCTTTAAAAAGAGATCCAGTACAACTGAGGTCAATGCACAAAGATGAAAAACTGGTGCCCCATGTGAAAATAATAAAGGTTACAAGGATAAAGCAGAAAATGAAAGACATAAGAGTATAAACAAATCAAGGATAGCAAGTCCAGGAAGTTTATTAGAGGACTAGTAGGTGGGCATGACCGTTGAGAAGGGAGCCATAACGAGAGATAAGAGGAATAAAAATGGGTCAAACTTCATTAAACAGGAAATTGTATCAAAAACTTTCCCTTAGTAAAGACTGGAGTAAGTAGAGATTACACTTACCAGCAAAACTTCTGGAGAAATTTGATCTTAAAGTGGTAACATGGAGCTATGGAGCAAGAGAGTGTCCAGGTGTGCATGCCTTCTAGGGATGGTGGAAGCAAAATGATCCCTTGTTGAAAATGCACGCTCTGTGTTATATTTTAGAGGATGTGCCCATTCTTTAATCAGGCAAACCAATACAATAAGAATGGATTGGGACTTTCCAGAGTCTTTTGAACTGCTTTAATGTTCAGCTACAGCTGATTACAGCTGATACAATTTCAGTTACAAACTGACCTATTCGTATACTTTCAGCTATTATACAAGCAAGATGAAGCAGATTTTTTGCCATGTATGCTCTTGGATTTTTTTTTTTTTTAATAATAACATATATCTGCAGAACACACCACTGAAAAAGTTGCAGAAAGAGTAGAGCAAAACAGTTTTTGAATGGAATTCCCTCATTATAGTGCTAAGGAGAACATGAACAGCAGATAAGAAAACAAATTTCATGCTTGCCAGTCAGAGTCCAACTGCCAGAAGATGTTTAGGAGAAAGATTTTGCTTTGGGCAGAATATTATTCTGTGGAACTTATCACGTCTTCTATTAAGAGGTTTCTATGTTGTGCTATTACAAAAATCTGATTATGTACTGACTTGGAGATACTATTAATTGTATATCTGAAAAGTAAAGAATCACAAAGGAGTTTGCAGCATTTTGCTCTCACTTTGGTCAATCGAAGGGTTTTCACCAGTTATGGAGAATCAAGTCTTGGATCTCAAATTTAAAGCACTCATGGCTTAATTTAGTACAATAACTGCAACTTCACAAATGAAAATGAAAAGTCAAACCAGGAAAATAGACTAATAGCGTATCGTCAGTGGATATTTGAGCCGCTATCAAAAACACATATGGTAGACCACACACCTCCCACTAGCAGTGATAGGAGGAGCTTAGGAATGTTTGCAAATTCCTATCTATGCTTTCATGGAAACTATGGAAATTATAAGGCTGAGAATCTTTTAATTTTTTAAATTATTCTGTGAGTCCTTGGATTTTAGCCAAAGATACATGTAAAAGAAACCTCAGCAGAGAATTACTATCATTATTCCTGATTTTTCTGAATGACATGTTGTGCACTGTGCATGTGCAGTAGGTTTTGTGATGGATTGGAACAGAGATATTTGCTGTTGTTTCGCGTTTTCACAGCCTTGATTTTACACTGTCAAAGTTAATGGAAATGTAATTATTCACTTGAAATAGTGTTGAAATGACTGCATAAATCTTGAAATTTAGCAGCATTTTAAACAGATAGTTCCAGATTTTCATTTTTGTAGTGCTGTATTTTCAAAAGGTGGTAAATATACCTTGAATTGTTCATTTCAGCTGGAAACAAAGCAAAAAAAAAATCCAGAACTAAGGCATTAAAATGTTTCATTTGATAAGTAAAAATCAGTATTAACTAAAAATAGGTTTTGTTAGAGATAATTTGGAAAGAAATAGGTGAAAACTATACTTCAGAAAAAATTTTCTTCATGTGTCTACAAATATTACATTACTTGAGAATGAATTGTACAATACCTTTCCTTTATTATTTTTAATTTTATTTTCCTTTCTATTTAACCAGCCTTACTGTCTTCGTTTCATTGAGTAACTGAGAAAAATCTTATTTTGTTGAATCATGTCTTGCAAAACCGTCTCAGATAGCCTCAGAAAGGAAGAGAATTCACTGAATGTTGTAAATTCCAGTGAAGAATTTCATCTAAGTTACTGCATTTTTAAAGGGCCATAAAACCCAGCTTACTTCTTAAAGTATGTTTCATTCTTTGACTCAAAAGAAACTGGTTCCAGCCACCAAATCATAGATTGCTGATTTGTTTGGTCTTTCTCATCAGATGGGTTAAATGCCACAGTCTCTTTTTGTGGATCTCAAAGCAAAACATCTGAAAAAAAAATCATAGAATGTTTATACCATGCAATTGTTCCTTAATTTTGTAGAAAACTTCTAATTAAGCAATGCTCAGCCTGAATTTAAACACAGTTTACCCACAAGCCAGTCCAACCCACTATCAAACCAAGTTTAGCATGTACTGGACAGAAGGCATATGTTTAACTTTTTCATTAATACTGTATCTAGACTTATGTAGATGAATTCTAAATGCTAACTGTTAAAATGGTAAATGTTAAAATTTAGATCACAAAATTTTCCTGTGTATGTTATTTCTCTTATGCCATGGACTGGTTACAATTTTCATTTCTTTACCCTTTCCCTCTCCTCATTAAAACATATTGATGTACTTTTCCTTAATAATAGCAGTGAAAATAGACCTAATTTCATCTCTTGGTTTCTTACAGAGTAATTTATCTGAGCAGCACTGTATGCTATCCTTCCTGATATTTGTAATTTCTTTCATAACAGAATCAAACTAAACTCCTTGTCCATTAGGAGTTTTCAGACTGTGTTGGATTGTATTTTACCCTTCAGTCAGGTGAAATACCTAGTCATGCTATACTGAAAGACCATTTAGATGTAATTAAATCTTCCAATTCTACTTTTTCATGGGGACGTAATTCATTTGGTGGGATTATTTTTGGATCTCTTCTAGGCAAGTAAAGGCAAACTCCACAAAATGAAAGTACTATCATTAGGTGAGTGTGTAACACACTCAGAATGTATGACATCATTTCAGGATAAGGAACTGTAAAAAAATTTAAGGAGTGAATTTGGAATCAATCTCTATTAATTTTCACACATGTAATAACTACTCATAAAGCACAATCTTGATTAAATATATTTCATGCACATAGCGAAAAAAACCCCCATCAATTATTGTAAGTGCAAATATGAACTCATCAATATAAGTTCCAAGTGCATCTTAGTCTAGTGCATCTTCATCTAGTGTGGTATTTTTTTTTATATATTTCTATGTTTATAGACAGGTTTCTATTAATCATATTGCATGCTATCTGCCTGAAGAGTTAGCTAGGCAGTTATCTTAAACCAAAGAGAGTCTAGTTTTCAGATTTTGCTTGGGCCAAATGCAATAATGAAAAGAAGCTTCTCTAGAGGCCCATTCATACAGTAACTTCCCTGTTCATGGCCTGCATCACTAAACCAACAGAGTGGAAGAATTTATTGCCGATAGTATTAAAATCTGGTACAGATAATCAGTCAATTTGAGTTAAAGAGAACAGAGGTAGATATGACAGAGCTGATTCCCTGGGAACATGCCATTTATAGGTGGAGAAAATGTTATAACCAGAATCAGATTGGCTTCCCAGCACTCAAAACTAGTTTTGGTTGTAAAGGGGAGAATTCTACAGACTGTAGATTTTTAGCCAGACATGCTTTTTGCCCCCCCCACCCCAAATGCCTAGTGCTAAAAAGTCTTCACAAGTTTATTTTAAATTTTTAACTTTAACATCTTGTAGTCATGGCTTATCTACTAACATGAGAATAGGAAAAACAGACTTTGGTTAGTAAGACTAGCTCAGCAACATTCATTTTCAGGGATAAGGGGATAATCCCTCCTCTGTGAGCTGATAAATTAGTTGATAATTCACTGACTGAAAATTCAAGGAATCAAGAATGGCTAGTAGGAAAGATTTTTGAGGAGTTAAATGCTGCAATTCATACACATGCAATGGTAGCTGGTTTTTTATCTTCATTTCATTTCCTCTCTCTTTCTCTTTTTTTTTTTTTTTTCCTTAATGCAAACCCAATGGATTTTATAACAAAGAGAAGAGATGAACTGAGAAAACCCACAGTGTTTGTTTCTGTGAAGTGTTACTCATCTCTTGATTACATGACACAGACGACATGGACAACTGGCATGGTTTACTCAGATTCACTGAATGCAGTTTGTTTTCATGTCTGGTTGCTATTGTATTAATACCACTTTTTAGCTGTGTTCTAACATGGCTTCATTTTCAAGTCTTGTCTACAAACTCTCAGGAGCATCTACATTCATGCTCATTGTTGGTGTAGGCAGGCTGTTATCATTTTTCCCTTCATGTTTTCTATTCTGATGAGACCAGGGAGGTTATAGAGCTCACAGGAACCACGTTATCGTGGGGCTGCTATAATGATGGATGATGCGTCTAACACTGACTGCATAGATGCAGCCAAGACGAAAGCAGACAGTTCAGGAATGGGGCCCTTAAAATCTAAAGGTAACTAGTGAATGTTTGACTAGGACAAATACTTGGGTGGGAAGAAAAACAATGGTCTTTCAGCAAAGTAACCTGATCTAAGATCTCTGCATGATCCTGGGATTCTTCCACTATGGCTTAAGAGTCTGGAAATCTTAATGATGGGTTCTTGTCCAAACTAGTTTTGAGCTAAAGTTCATTAGCATTGTAACAGCTTCAACAAAGCTGATGTTCAAACTAGGAGAAAGTTCACTAAAGTGAAACTCATATTTTCAACACAAAGCCAAGTAAGTGAATTTATTGGGTCAGTATCACAAAGTGGGTTCAGGGTTCAGGTCACTTGAGACACATCATTACTTAAGATAAACTGAAGAACAAACTCACAGAAATCCCAAGAAAGTCAGTTAAACCATCTGTGCTTCCTTATTATCAAACACTTCTGCCATTTCCTCCTATTTCATATTCCACCTGTTTTTGTGGAGTTGACTTCTTTCTGTTCTTCTTTCTGCTTTCTTTTTGCTTTTATCTGACACCTAACAAGTGCACTTTAAATATATGTTGCCACATGTGTTTGGAGTCTTGGCTGTGTTTCTGTCACCTTGAACAGTCTGTTGTGCTGTCTTTCTGTCTCTTTAGATTCATTTATGACACTCAGTAATATTCCCTCCCTCTGATTATCGGCCATATTAATAGTTTTACACACCATACCATTACATGTTTTTCTATCACAGATACCGTAGAAGGTTTATCTTTATTAACAGATTGGACATGTTACAGTAACACGCAGATTTCATGACACTTTATACAAAAGAAAGTAGCCTGTTGCAGAACCACTTTGCATGAATATATCTATGTCTGAAGGACCAGTAAAGACCCCATTCCCTTAGAAAGCCTCTGACTTTAATGAAATCTCTATTACGGAGGTTCTGACGAAAAGGCTCAAAAGGGATCTCTCATGATATGAGCTTCATTCTGCTCCTGCTGCAGGATACTATCAGAATAGTCTTTATAAATCTAAAAATAGTTGTCTTGAAACTTCTTCTTTCAGCATTCTTCTCCCATCTTTCAGTATGCCTGTTTGTACACTGATAATTTTTAAAAAGACAATTATTAGGTCAGATGTGTATTTTTAGATACAAAAATAAACCATAAAAAAACCCCCAAGCCCATGAAAAACCCCCCACACTATATATTTTTAGCACTTCTACCATTTCTTTTCAGTCTTGCACTTACTGCTTTACATAGAACTCAATCTTTCCCTAAACAGATCTTATATGCAGAAGATAACATAATAAAGGATAATAAATATTAATGAATATGGCTTTCATATAAGTTAAAACATGCTAGAGAAATGTGAAAATCAACCTTTATTTTAGTCTATAAGTGGCTTTTTGCACTGTCTGTGTCTTGTGCATTCCATGCACGCTTTTGGGTCTAAGAACAATGAAAGCAAGAAGTTTGTGTGAAGTCAAAACTGCCGCCGAACAACAGTTGTTGCTCCAATTGTTTCTCCATTTAATTTCGGACTCATTGTTTTCCTTTTTCTTTGCAGTTTTCCACTTGTCCCACAAAGTGACTCGGGTAGTTCCAGAAAGCGCTCTGCTGATTGTCCTCGGTATCGTCCTTGGTGGCATTGTATGGGCAGCAGATCACATTGCCTCCTTCACCCTGACACCAACTGTATTTTTCTTCTATTTGCTGCCCCCCATTGTTTTGGATGCTGGATATTTTATGCCAAACAGATTGTTCTTTGGAAATCTTGGCACAATTCTTTTGTATGCTGTCATTGGGACAGTTTGGAATGCTGCCACAACTGGTTTATCTCTCTATGGTGTTTATCTGACAGGAATAATGGGTAAGTTTGATCTATGAAGGCAGTAGTGTATACCAACTATCAGAAGGGTGATGATTTACAACTTAACAACTCTTTCCAGCAGAAAAGTTTTAATTTTGATAGGAGCAATTTGTAATATCCTTATCAAATTTAAGAATGACCTGAGAAATTTTCCCTGGAGACAGCACAAAAGCAACTTGAATCCACGTCTCTCATACTGTCCTGCTCTAAATGTGTGTATACACTCTCAGGATAAAGCTCAGGAGTCTTTCTGCTAATGGACATCTGACAAAAATACACACTGAAGGGCTTGTTTCTTTCTGCTGTGTTAGAAACCCCAAAAGTTACTGTGAAATGGTAGTGCCTTCCTTCAGTCAGCTTTAATATTAAGTAAGGAATAGTTGCTGAGTGGGTATATATGTGTGACACATTTCCACATCTCTTTTTCGTCTTCTGAGCCTGGAATTTGTAACTGAAGATTTAGAAACTTTAGATTTACAGAACGAGGTAGCAGATGTCTTACTTAAAAAAAAAAAAAAGAGACCGTTTTAATGAGAGCAGTCCAAAGGGGTTTGAAAGGGTGCACAATTTCCTAGACCATAAATCCAAAAAGTGAAGATTCCCTATTGCTTGTGCTTTGCTCAAAGAAGCTGTGGATGCCCCATCCCTAGAAGTGTTCAAGGCCAGATTGGATGGGTTTCTGAGCAACCTGGTCTAGTGGAAGGTGTCCCTGCCCACCATGGCAGGGGGGATGGACTGAAGGGTGTAAGAGGTCCCTTCCAACACAAACCATTCTATGATTCTAAGATACACTCTGTCTCAATTATTCTATAATAAAAGGGCACAGAGCTGATAGAACAGGCACAGAACAGCAGTGCTTAATCTGTACAAATGTGTTCTTTTGACATGTTATTTAACTGATGTTTGTAATATAGACAGCTATGATAAATTTAGCTTAGATTTTGTATATTTACCTTGCTATAACTCACATTTTGGAAGCAATAGCATTTTCTTTAGAAGTTACAAAGGTGAGAGCTCAAACACTGTTGACTCTTTATACTGCATCTACAATATCACATTTATAAATAAAATCAGGTTTTCAGGAACAAAATATATGACAGAAGTATGTTGCTATTGCAACAGATTGTAAAAGGATTTCTTTATTTAAATATCCAAGATGCTTTAAATAATTTTTAAAAAACCCACCAGACTTATTTTCTTAACATCGTATTCTGGGAAATGTAATGAACAATAATTACTTTGATATAAATCATTAAAGGAGAAGGATTGATCTCTTTATAACATGTGGAATCGAAAAGCCAAGTGTTTTTCAAAAAAAATTTTGTTTCAATTGAATAATTCACCTACCTCTTCCACTCCTCCCAATCAGTAAACGACTCTCAACTAACTGCAAAAGCTGGATTTGGTGTCTACATGTTCTGCTTCATCATTATGCAAATCTTTTAGTGATAGCATTTACTAGAACTCTGAGCTTACATTTAAACAGCAGAATCAGCCCTTACCACAGGTCACAGCTAAAGCTCTACAAGCTAAATATAGGGACGTTAACAAAGGCAAACAATAACCTGACATGCCTGATGAATATAAACGTTTAGAAAGAGCATTAATTGGTATACTGTGGGGACCTGTCTTTACCACGAAGACATAGTATAACCTACTGGAGTTCTAATTTCAGCTATGAAAAAGGCCAGAGGAGGCTGTCCCTGATTCAAACTGTGTCATTCTCCAGCAAAGCTGAGCAGGACTTTAAAATGCCTACATGACACACACTAATCCACTAAATACATTGTGTTGACCTCCTAGAGGTCAGCAAGATCTAAGCACCATTCTTTGTGAAAAACCTTGCTGTTGTTACTTACTTGCTGAAGCTAGGAGAATGCAGAGTTACTCATTTTCTAGAAGAGTCCACAGTAGCTTCTGGTTGAAGTTCTATGGCATATTTTTGTTTCTATCCTACTTTTTCTACAATTGAAGTGAATAATGCTAAAAGTAGTATTATTAAAATGTGAAAATGTAAATCCACTACACACTAAGGTGAATTAAAAACAAAGGACTTTCAACTTTGCCATTCAATGTGCTTATGGTACTGCCCGTCAATATAAGGGTGCATAATCCAAATTAGATTGCATAGATTTCCTACATAAATAAACATAAAAGCAGCTCTTTGTTTGCATTCAATACCCTCAGAAAGTATGGAAGGTGATAATGACAAAGAAATCCTTCTTTAGAAGTGAAATGAAAAGATTAGCACCTTAACTGTTAACCAATAGTCATATCAGTCTGCTTTCCCATAATAGGAAGAATTACCTAATCCTAAATCTTTCTGGCTGATTGCGCTGAACTGTTCCCCGTCTGCTGGAGAACTAATACGTGCAGTATTGTGGAATAATTGTGGCTGTGACTAATGTTTAGAACAGTTTTTGCTGTACTATCTAGGTCATAGCTGCAACAGGCTGAGTGTGTCTAGAAGTCTTAAACTGAGCCCAGCAAACTTACCTTGCTCAGGTGTCACTGCTGTCAGCTAGTCACTCCAGCCTCTGCTGGTCATGGATATGGTCGTGTATCACTTGGAAATAACTTGTGTTATTAGTCTAAGCAAAAGTCTGATTCAGAAACTCCATGCCTCCTGACAGTGCTTTGTAGGAATTACAGATGTGTCCCAATCTTCCCATAAATATTTGCTCACTAGCTTTGCAAGTCTTCAAAGAATGTACCAATGATTATAATTGGTAACACATAAAAAAGATAAGCAATCTCGGTGAGCCAATTTATTTTAAAACCTTACATTCTATTATACCTTGATCTCTGATAGTTATTGTCATTGGACTTGTTCCTTCCTTAAGCATGCCAGAGAAGGACAACATTTGGTAGAACCATTACTTAGTTACAGGTTCAAGGCTATTCTCAGAGTTTTTGGCACAGGCTTAAGATCACTGCTTTGACCTCACTCTCACCCTAAAATGAATAGATTCAGACCTTGTTCACAGCCCAATATGTCCAAGAGTGAACAAGACTATTTATATTTTTGAAAATATGAGGTAGTTATATGTTTGTGCAAGCTATGAATTGCTGTTTTCAGGGCCTTACCAAGGTTCCCATGCACTGTATGGAAAACACTGGAGATGCTCTGATTGGCAGATAGCAACTAAGAGATTATACACATCTGCAGCTCCACCAGATTATTGACCATTGTCACATATAACAGGGTGTTGTCTACTCATGTTTCTGGCTGCCCATATAAATATCCTTTCTTTGAGTAAATATGCCCATACCATTTTGTATCAAAAATATTTGGAATCTAATTTCTGTTTCAATTACAATCAAAGGACAAAACATTTTGAATTTGAAAAATTACTTCATAGAAGTTCTTTCTAGAAGAGTGGCCATGTTGTTCTGGAAGTACCTTACAGGCAATATTGATCCTGTGGCTATGATTACTGACTATCATTGCCTGACTCATGATTCCAAACCATTTAATCAGATTAATTTCTTCTTTACCTGTAGAAATCATCTCTAATACAACTATAGATTAATTTTGGGCATGGGCCTCTGCACTGTGTTCTAATGAATGAATTCTCAACATGTTCCTTCTTTGCTCTTCCTCATATGATTTGGCACCATCACCTCTTAATGAACCTTGCTTCCTCCTCCATCCATTGATGGACACAAAGGGAATTCTACTGTTCTGTACTATTTCAGAAATCTTTTCCCCAGAAAAAATGATCGAGGATACTACTCTTGATTTCAAGAGGGTAAATTTTGCAAGATATTTAGCAAGCTGAGCAAAGACGTCTTTGTGGTTCTCCTTTTTCTGCTCCTTTTAAAATGACAGTGATATTTGTCTTGATCTGTTTGAATAACTGAACAACATAACATTAATACCTAAAAGAAGGTTAAAAAAAATACCTGGTTACACTGTTGCCAGAGTTTTATAGTTTAAAAACGTCCCCAAAATTCCTAAGGGGCTATAACACAAACACATTGAGGTACATTTTGGTCCTTGATCTGTTTTTACAGCTCACTTGCAGAAAATTTAACAGTGGCCTTATGATTCTTATTTGGGAACAAGTGGCTTTAAGTGCACCTACCAATAAATGGTTACTTGAATACAGAGGCCATAATTGGTGTTCAACTGCACTGAATGTAGTTAAACCCCACTGTAGAAGTTCTTAGTGACCAAGATTCAGATTTGACCTGTGACATGAACTATTTTGTAATGTTCACTTCAGAAGTACTGGTATAGTCCTCTTGATGTCTTGTGAGTTCTCAGTCACCCTGCGATAATTTACTCAGGTTAGACAAACCATACCACGCACAGATATAAACTCAGTTTAAATATGGGATTGCCTTGCTGTAAGAACAGGCCTGTACTGGTGCTGCTCGCAGAAACAACTTTGATCCATGTGGGCCAATGCTGGATCCAATAAACCTTGTAGGAAATAAGATGGCACAGTGTCAAACTTTTTAAATAATGTCTGTACCATGCTTTCCAACTGATACCTTAGGACTCCTATTTTCAAGGATTTGACATTATCTGTAATATCACAGTCTGTCATTACTATAGATGATACAGAGTTGACCCTGTGTATAATTTTTTTGCTTTGTTTTTGAAGGCAAACTGAATTCTGGGCTGCTGGACTTCCTCCTCTTTGGCAGCTTAATTGCTGCTGTGGATCCTGTAGCTGTCTTGGCAGTGTTTGAAGAAGTCCATGTCAATGAAGTTCTGTTTATCATTGTTTTTGGAGAGTCGCTTCTGAATGATGCTGTAACCGTGGTAAGTAAATTATACATCCCAAAGTCACCCAAAATCTAGGGTGTTTCTTCTGAAGACCATTTTCCCCTTGAAAGCAGTACTGTAGTATCTGTGTGTATCTACTCATGGGCTACTGTAGTGTTGTCATGCTGTTTTCTGTCTCACGAACGCTATACTGTGAATATTAGATGTTTGAGCATGAAAGCTATTTGGAGCTGGTCAGTGACATAAAAATATACAGTCCTGGGTTGGACACTTCAAATGAAGTTTCAGGGATGCATGTTTTATTTGCCTTTGCTCTTCAAGAAGGTTTTTCATGACCTAGTGAAATTAGTTCCGAGCAGTTTAAGCCTTTTTTTACTGTTGTTTTTTAATGCAAATACTCTTTTCTGCATATTTGTGTTATGTCTATAATTTATATGCATACCTCAACTGGTGAGAAAGAATATTCGCCAAAGTGTTTATGCCTGCTTCCTCTGTTTTACTTCAATCAGATATTTATCAAACAGATAAATAACAAAGATCTCATTTGGAAAAAATTGTGTGACAATTTAGAAAGTTTCTGGTTTGTTTTCCCCCCTCCATACATGTTATTTTTTTTTTATTATTATTTAGAAAGACTGTAATAGACTTAAAGCAACTCAAATTTCTACTGATATTTTTATTTTGATTGAAACACCTTTTGACACAAATTTTTTTCTCACAATAAAATAGTTGATAGTTTTGTAATGCAGTGTTAGTGGTCAGGGACCGGAAAGTCCCATAGCAGAAAGGTGCTCTGCAACCAAGTTGCTATGCAGATTCAATTCACTTTTGGATCATTTCCTATTCCTGCTCCTGCCTATCTCCAAAGGAGGGTAAGACATGTTCACTAGGCTGTGTCGTAACTTTTTGCAACCAAGGAAGCAAGGCACTGCAAGGTCACTGGCAGCAGCCAAACTGCTCACATGAATTTGAAAATGGCTTCCAGGGAAACTTAATTGCCCTTGGATATCAGTATCATTAGTAGTTTTGGAGTGTTGCCAGGAACAAATGTTGAAATAAACCTTTGATGAACTCAAGTATCAACATCACTGGCTTTCAGAAGAAAAGGAATTCTTGTTACTGCGAAATGAACATGAACACTCACTCTACAAATAAAAGAAAATTTGATTCATTGAAGAAAATCTAGAAGAGAAGAGCAAGCATGATCAAGAGTCAGAAAGCACAGCCTATGAGGAAATTTGAAACAAGTGGAGTTCTTACCTTGAAAATGGAAAGTCTGGAGGACAGAAGAAAGTAGATGATATGGCATTCTTTAAACATGAAAATGTAAAAGACTACTGTCACAAAGCAAAGTAACCTGTATACTGTGACTGGGTAAATACGATTAGAATTATCAAGATTAGTTGTAACAAGGAAAGCTGAGAAAGCCCTAGTAAAGTTCTCCTCTGTCGCGGGAGGAATTAAGAACAGATTAAAGAGGCATATGTCAAAAATGATGCTCATACAAACCTCATTAGGCAGAAGTATGAATAAGGTTATTAATTGTTTTAAAAGCTTATAATTTAGAAAGTTTTAGTGCACTTATTGCAGTTTATTCTCTTTTATATTCAACTTCTTTTATATATGTTCAATATATTTCAATTTAGTCTCTTATTATCTTATTTATCTTATACAGGTGATTAAATAAATCTGTCAAATACCTGGATTTTACAGTGAGAAGTGCCTTAGAAAGCACATCTCTATGTAACAATCCTTCTTATCAATAGGAAACATTGAAATGAGAAGTGGAAAACTGTGGAAAATTTTTTTCTTTTAAAAAACCAAACTGTTTCTTCTTGCTCCACTGCATTTTCCCCATTTTGAAAAAGTATCAAGTCTGCAAAGTGTTCTCCCCCCACACAGAATTTCCCTCAGTCACACACAGTTTCAGAATTCATAATGTTGAGGCCCAAAATGGGATTATTTTAATAGGCTCAATTTAGGAGCAATTATTAAGTTAGTCTACTTTTCTTTTCAGGTCCTGTACAACGTGTTCGAATCCTTTGTTACAATAGGTCCAATGAATGTGACAGGGATTGAATGTCTCAAAGGCATAGGTGCGTGGAACTTAATTCTCTATCTCATATGTGATATATGTACATATGTAGTATTTTAAACAAAATATTATTATTATGCTATTGGTAACTGCTAATTTTCAGCCCTTTTCATTATTACTCATATTCTCACACTAGCATGGCATAGACAAATGTCTTAAGAAAATAAGTAGGTAAATATTCCTAAATATTTGGAAAACTTCATCAGATAGATCTGTTTTCTTTTGAGGAGACTCAACAGATGTGGAATTCATTTGTTAAGATCACCAAACTTGACATTTTCTTTGTATTTAATAACATGTCCTTAGCTTCAGCCTATGCTCTCCCTCCCTGCATTCCAGGAAAGTTGAGCTTGCATACAGGCATTCTCACTCCTTATCATTGATTGCCATCAAGTAACATTTGCCAGTGACTATCAAGAAATTTTATTTACCTAAAAATAGAGTCCCTATTTCCCATTCCAAGCATGATGTGGTATTTACTACGTTATCTTATGAATAATTGTTTTAACAATGCCTTTGACGTAATCTAGAATGTACTTTTGTAAATACATTTGTTTACAGAACATGGGAAAAAACTGTACAAGTAAAATGTAGTGTCTTTTGAATAAAGTTGAAATGGTGAGGCTTAGAAGAAAGTAACCTTGTTTTTCTACAGAATGCTACATTCACATACCAGGTGCTCAAAAGTAGTTCCTGTTGTTTCACTCTAGAAATAAATTTTAACATGTCCTCCAAAATTTTCTCTTATTTACTAGCCACTTGCTGTTAGCTCTGTGCAAGAGAATGAGTTCAAACCATTATATTTCTACTGTTTAAGCTGTGTTAGGTTTTGCTTTTCAGTGTCATTCTTTGTGGTGAGCCTCGGTGGGACACTGGTTGGCATTTTCTTTGCATTCCTGCTCTCGCTGGTCAGTCGTTTCACCAAGCACGTGAGAATCATTGAACCAGGATTTGTGTTTATCATTTCCTACCTGTCCTACCTCACAGCAGAGATGCTGTCTCTTTCAGCTATCCTGGCGTAAGTCTCTTTTTGTTACTCTCTGTGAAGGGGTTGAGAAGGGAACATGGTTTTTAAAAACACTGAAAGGAAGACCTAAATTATATAGGACAGCCATAAATATGACACTCATGAAGCTTATGCTGGATAACACTACCTTCACACTGCACTAGATTGTAGTTTGCAAATACTGTCATTCAGCCTTGAAAAGGAATGTAAGTTTTCCAGTATCTGCTGTGCAACATCAGAACTCCTTTGCAAAATACAGACATGACTCTTTCCTTTTAGTTATTAACAATACTTCAGTCTTAACAGTTGTCCATTTGTATGGACATATTTCCCTGTAATTTGTAACTAAAGCAATATTTTTCTAAGGCATTATGTGAACGTCATTATTCGCTGCTGACTTGGCTGGTCTGCTAAGGTTTGCCTAAATTTTGCCTGTTTTGGCTTGAGTACCCCTGTGGTCTCTCTTTTTTTTAGTACCCATTGACTCCTGGCATACCTTTCTTCTCAGTTTTGCTTGTCATGTTTGTAGATGATATAGTAAGTATATTCAAGATCTAAAAATCTTTCTGCAAAGAGAACCATTAGTTTATGTCTAATGTAAACAAGATTTAAAATTTTTCATGTAAGCAGTGTGGTAATATGAAGAGAATTAAGGTCTGTTGAGATCTAATGTAATGCTGTCTTCAGGCCTCTTGAGGTTACCTCAGCATGAATGTTTGAGATATGCTTTTTACCCAGACTAGACTCCACAATGGCTCCTGAGTATATTTTTTCTTAGGAATTAATGGTGGGGTTTTACCACTATGTGACAGACAGATGGAAATAATATTAAATGTTGCAGCAGATATTTTCTGAACAACTGTTTCTACTTCTAGGATAACCTTCTGTGGCATTTGCTGTCAGAAATATGTCAAAGCTAACATATCTGAACAGTCTTCTACAACCGTAAGATATACCATGAAAATGATGGCCAGTGGAGCAGAAACTATTATCTTCATGTTCCTGGGAATTTCAGCTGTAAATCCAGATATCTGGACTTGGAATACAGCTTTCATTCTGTTGACTCTGGTCTTCATCTCAGTATATAGAGTTATTGGTAAGGGTATAATCTTCCTATTCTTGCATTGTATTGCCGATGCAATCACATATTCTTTAGCCCCCTTCCTACAAAATTTGGAGTTCTATGCCTGCTTCTTTTAAAACATTACATGTATTTTAGTTGATTTTATGGTTTGGTTTGGGTTAGGAGAGTAGATCTCTACAGTAAGCTTCATCATATGCTGAAAATATAGCAGAATTTCATTTTTCATGATGTGTGAGGATATGACTAGCCCAGCAGCTAACATGAATCATCCAGTGGATAACCTTTGTTGACTCAATACATGGTATTGGCAAAATCTTCCAGTGAAATGGACTTTGTTCTTTAACAAAAAATGTGAATCCTGTCAGCCATATCGTTCCGTCAGCTCTTTCAAATTTGGTAATAAAGAGATTGTCTTAAGCTAATTTTATGGTTGACTTCAGGTTTTAGACACACAGTGGTATCGGGCCATACATAGTTACACTGCAGGTTCTCTGGCTTAAGAAATAACTCTCAGGGACTGATGAAAAACTGAGCAAATAAGACTGTGTCAGGTAGCGATTACCTACTGTCAATGTACCAGGGTTATATAAGTTTGTAAACATTTCAAAATACCAACAATGACTTGCCCAGCTGTGTATGTAGTTCTACTGTAGTTTTGCTGAAGTCACAAAAAAGGCATAGGATGAAGTACTTGCAGAGAGCAACACACGTGGTGATTTGGTGTATGTACTTACACCTGGGTATAAATTAAACTGGTTTATTTGCCTGTTTGTCTTGACTTAAATTCAGATAACAGGTTACATGTCTCTCTAGCTGGAAGTTTTCCTAGACTCTGTGTTCCCATTCTGTCTCAGACGTTCCTGAGCTGAATGAAGTGTCTAGCCCCTTGTCCTCCTTTCTAAATAGTCTGTAAGCCTTGTTCATTTAGCTGCTTCTCAGTAACTGCTAATGTGCCTGAGGTGTTTAAAAGAGTTTTCAATATCTCATCTTTGACACCTTTTGTATTCCTGAAGTAAGTGTTTAACAATCCTGTAATAAATGAGGTCAATAATTAAATGGTAAATATTCAGCAATAACGATAAGCACCCACTAAAGTAATTGATCCTAGACATTGACAAATTACTGAATAACTGATGATACTGGGCCTTATGCAACTGCAGCTCTCATACCCCAAAGGAGTCAGATTGGTGACATGAATAAATTTTTAAGAGGCCCTTCTTACAGTGACCAGACACTCTTCCCTTGGCACAAGTACAAAGTTCTCTAAAAAGAGAAGTACCTGTTTTGTATTGGTTAACAGCATAAAATAGTTGCAGTGGGACACGCGTGCCATGCCACTCGGAGGAGTGGTGAAGCTGTTTTCCCTCTATATGGTGGGAGCTCTGGAACACACTGGGATAGCTAGAACTTTAGGTCTCCTGCAGCAGGCAGCATCTCACCTGTAGGTCTGAAGACAGTGTTAGAAGAACTAGACAAGCCTTCCTAAGACACTGACATAAATGTCCCCTTTAGTGATTCGTGAAGGGTACCACACTTACTCCCTACATCAATGCTGGTTTAACCCATTTCTATTAAATGACCATGTAAATATTACTGGTTATGGTGCTAGAAATTCTATTCTTTCTCAATGAATTTCGAAGATCAGGATGCAGCAGAACTTGCCCAGCAGTGCCTGTGCTGGAGGGCAGCACTCTCAGAAGAAGAGCTGCTGGTTCACAGAAGCAACTCCATCTAATTCCTTTGACCAGATGTAAAGGAGAAAACACCAAGTGGGCAGCATGGTTTTACAGATGGGGAAGTGGACAGAGTAGATTGTTACAAAAGTGTTCTGGTGGTACCATTTCTGTTACACGCGGTTGGGATATTGACATTGCATGAGGGTATTTCTAGACATGCTGACATTTGTTTTTTACAGGTGTAGTTTTACAGACATGGATTATCAACCGCTACAGAACGGTCCAGTTGGAGATAATAGACCAGGTAGTGATGTCCTATGGTGGATTACGTGGAGCAGTTGCTTTTGCTCTTGTTGCACTTCTGGACAAGGACAAAGTGGAAGAGAAAAACCTGTTTGTCAGCACAACTATCATTGTTGTGTTTTTTACTGTTATTTTCCAGGTAATTTAACTACTTAAACACACTTCTTGCAAGGAGAAGGAGTCCCCCAAAAGTACTGAATGCTTAAAGCAGTTCTCGTCTGAAGGTTGCATATTGTTTCACTGAACTGAAAGAATAATTGAATTTGTAATTTTAGTAACAAAGATCCCATTTTATGTTTTCATATGAGACCACATGGGACAAAACACAATTTCCTCTGTGCTAAAAATTGTTCAGTCTTAGCCGCTTAGTATTAATAGTGCCAAGTTAATATCTGATTAAACATCCTTCACCTCATGTGAATAACTATAGGGAACAGTCCTTTTAATGGGCAGATACAGTCATTAAGCTGATCTACCTGAGCCTCAGTCCTTGTTTTAAAATATAACAGCAGTGGGACAAGAAAGTATTTAACATGCAAACAAAATAGCACTTTCTGGATGAAAAAGCATAAATTTAAGGGGAGATATGTCAATATATAACAACTTCCAATTTTATCTTTAAGTGTATTACAGAAAGTTTAATTGTGGTCACAAACTCCTGACGTCGAGAAAACACCATGTTCAGTAGTGAAGGACATACTTCTACCCTTCCAGTAGCAGATTTTTCCTACAGAAGTTGTTGGTTGTTGTCTTTTCAAACCTCTGTAACAGGAGCTGAGGTACAGCATTTTATCTTCTAGAGAGGACAGAGATCAACTGAGAAAGTATGAAAACCACGAAGTAACACACAGATGTGCTCTATTTTTCTTTAACAACACCAGCTGGAGGAAAGTCTAGGAAAACTCCTAAGTTCTTATTATCATGTTTCAATCTTTAGGGACTGACTATCAAGCCTTTGGTGCAGTGGCTGAAAGTAAAGAAAACTGAACACAGAGAGCCAAAACTGAATGAGAAACTTCATGGCAGAGTAAGATACTTTAAAATAAAACTATGGTATCTTTTGTATGTTTACAGAGCATCTTAAGAGAAAACAAAAATATTAGAGAGAATTTCTTTTTTTGGAAGAGAAGGCACTGTCAAATTTCAACAGCAAAATCCTTCATACATTTCAAAGTTATTTTTAGGTTACTATTTGTCTCCTGTGAGGGGATACTCAACTGAAAGTTCTGGGCTTTCGCTTGAGAATTCAATAGGGCTAAGTGTGCTGGGGAAACAGCACAAATAGAATATGCTTCTTTCTCTTAGTTTAAGAGAGGAGAATGTTTGATTGACAACTGCTAGGGCAAAGCATGTTTATTTTTCCATCTTACAAACTGTTAATGTCTGGAAAAGGTATGAAAAGCGGACTTTGTAGCTTGCATATTGCATAGAAAGGTAGTGTCATAGGTTTAGCAGTATTAAAATTGAATGTTAAAATGAGGGTCTGAGTACCTTCTTGCTGATAACCTTGTAATTCAAGAATAGTTAGTGAATTTATAAAGAACTGGTTAGAAAGCTCAGGACCTTTGAAGAAAAGCTTATAGTAGTTAGTATTTCTGTAAATGCGAAAAAAATTTTCTTAACAGCAATAAAATTATTCTGCATAGTCACCTGGTCTAACCTAAAAAAAAATTGAGCCATTTTCTAATTAGGCTTTTTTATTTCTGTAAAGATCTTAATGCCACTTTCACTTTCCTAGGCCTTTGATCACATTCTTTCTGCTATAGAAGACATTTCTGGACAAATAGGCCATCATTATCTGAGAGACAAGTAAGTAGTAACTAACTTGGAATGTTGAAATACTGCTAGGAAATCTTATCTGTACATTATAACTTCTTAAGCCTTGAGTTCAGGGAAAGCAGGGATGTAGAATGTAGTTTAAGAGGTTATATACTGAAAATACTGGAAATATAGCAAATGTGAAAACAGTATATTTTTGTCCCCTTAAACTGGAATCTGTTCTTTCTCTTCTACAGTTCAGATTATGCCTTTGCAGGTGCCTCAGTTCACATCCAGGAGTCAGATTCTCTCGAGGTTAGAGAACTGGCTATTTGCACAAGTTTTAAGCTAAAATGTTAATGTTGGTACTTTTCTGTAATACTACACTTCATGAAAAATATTTATGTGTGGAGGCACTAAAAAAACCTCAGCTACAACTGTTTATCCTATTTCTACGAAGGATGTGTTCAACATCTCTGAAAGTGATGGCAGAGGGTGTTTTGAAATGACTGATAGTTTCAGCCTATTAGTTTGAAACCAATAATGTACCATTCCCCTCAGTTTATAGCTGATTCATCTTGAAAGAAGCAAAATTACTCAGCTGAAGGATACATCATTTTCTTTAAAGTACATGTGAAGAGTTACCATTGTGATGAGCACACTTCCACATCTAGATGATTAAGTGTGGAAAAAGAACATTAAATCTGGGCGTCTTTAAGAGTGTTATTTCAGGTTAGGCTGTTCTCTTTGTGGAGTTAGGTTGTTTCATAGGTGCAGGCAGTCACAGTTTTGACCTGCTAACCTCTTGCTGACTCAACATGCCAATTCCAATCCAAAAGCCGTGTGGCTGTGTTAGCTCTCTGCAGAGCACTCCCCTAACCCTTCCTGAGAAGCTGAGTCTATTAGCTTAGGCTTAGCATTATGCTTATGCAACTGTACAACTCCTAGGCTGGAGCTAGATTGTAGTGGAACTCCAACAGAATTACTCACCTGTCTGCACCCAGTTATAGGGGCAGTCTCTTTCCTTCCCTTTTGCTCTTCATTCATTTATGCAGTGAAAAGTTTTCCTGAGGCATTCCGGACAGAATATCTTCTTTCTTTTGGTCTAAATTTGTAGTTTACTTTTGGGCAATGAATTTCAGTGGGCTACATATAATATGGGAGAATACATCCCCAATTTTGAACTGCTGCCTTGAAGATGGAGCTGTATTTTTTAAGTGGCAGATTAGACTTTGACTTCTTACATGTCAGAAAGTAATCTCCTTGAATAACAAGGAGTAGCTTAATGTAAATTCATGGTTAAGTGTGTAGTTTGATGACTAATGTGTTTGGAATAACACTGTTTTAAGGCTGCCTTTTGGACTCTATATGCATGAAAGTGCTTCCTCAGAGAAATGGCAGCTCCTACCGCCCTCACTGATGGGCTCAGGTGGGGCAGCCTGAATTGCAGCCTGCTAGTCAGATGTTCTGGCTAGAGAAGGGGAATAGTTATCAATTCTGAGAATAATGTTTAATACAAAAAGGTTTCAGCAATCTGAATAAGAAGTTGGAAACTCAAAACAGCCATTGGGCAAGATGGATAGAGTCACTTTGAACACTAGACTCCAAAGTTGCATCACCCCTTTAGAGGAAGTCTTAAGGAAGTTAAATGAAAGTACAACAGCCCTTATGTTCTGGACCCTACATACTGAAATGGCAGATACCCTACTATCAGATAATTTTGGAAATGTAAATCACAGAAAATACACATCACTACTATCCCCCAGAGCAGAGTACATCAATGGTATGAATAAGGCCCTCTGCTAGAGCTTTTGGAGGGGCACTGTTGTGATCTGATTTTCTAGTCTGGCTGTCCTACAATACAGCTTGGGAAAAGCAGATTATTTTCCAAAGGAGGAAAGAAAACTAAACATAATCAGAAGCAGAAAAATAAGGGAGCATGATCTCCAAAAATATAAAATGTCTTACTGAATTTGAAATGGGATCCTGTAATTATAGCACTCTTGTTGTTATAGTAGTGTTAGTAAGTGAATGGATTAAATGCTTTGTGACAGCTGTACAAGTCTGTAGCAGGCTTTTCCTTAACTTTCTTTACATGCTAATTGAAAAGCTTCAAAAAACAAATCCCTCACAATCATGTGTTCATCATTTTTTAAAGAGTGTTTAACTCAAAAAAATATCATTTATGCTAAACTAAAAACGCTGTGAAACTGAACTTGCTTGTTGCCATTAACACGGTTTGTTTAAATTATCAGGTGGTCCAATTTTGATAGGAAATTCCTCAGAAAAATACTGATGAGAAGGTCTGCTCAAAAATCAAGAGACCAAATCCTTAATGTTTTCCATGAACTCAACTTGAAGGATGCAATTAGCTATGTGGCTGAGGTACTTATGAATACTTGTTGACATATGATAGCATCGCTTGAGATTTGATTTTTTAAAATTAATAATATAACGTACAGTTGATATATTGCAGGAGAAGTCTAAAGGAAAAGTATTTCCGTTTCTATCTGCTTCTTTTTTTTTTTTTTTTTTTTTTTTCCTTAAACATGTTTTGATTCTTGGTGTTGCCTTTTTGAGAAGCTGTAGTTCTCAGTATTATGCCTGATCACCAAGTATTAGTATATTGTACTTAAGTCAGTGTACTTTTCTGCTGGATTTTACTGAGTATCTTCATTTCTGTATTCACTACATGAAAAAATACTGGAGGGACACTGTCTTTCTGAATATATCAGCAGAGTCTGGCTCCTGCAGAAGAGTGGTTCTTTGTGGTGACAAATCTAATTTGAAGAAGCTTACCTCCAAATGGTGTGGATATATGGCCAAAATAGTGGACTGCTAATCTTGATCTGCCAGATCATCATAAGATAAAAAAAAATAAAAAGTGGGAACAGTAACTTTAATTCAGTGGAATCATAACCCCCACAATTAAAAAATTAGGATTAAAGTGATACAACAAATATCAAATGCAATCACAGAATTGTGAAGTTAGGGAAGCTTAAGATGTACAATAGGAGAAATTTTTCGAAAGTACAGAATAGAAGAAAGTTTCTGACCTTCTGCTGGAGTACCATTCTCAGACTGGAGCAATGTTACCAGATTGTGTGTAAGAATTCCCAATCTTCTTCAGTATGAAACTAGTCGGCTTAGGTCACATAGCCACTCGTGTGCAGTGTTCTCACAGTGTAAAGGACAGTTTTAAATGGAATATTTTTGAAGGTAATCTTTGAAATTTTAATCTATCTGTGCCTGTAATCTCCAACTGAACTCCTTTTCACAGATAGGTGATATATCAGTTAATTTCCTTAACTTGAATAAATTATGACTACAACTGATAGTACTACTGCTACTAAGCCCCCTTTTTTTTTTTTTTCTTTTTGTTTAATGAGCTACAGCCAGGTGGACTTCTTCCAGTGAAACATGTAATTTCAAAGATTGAATTCAGAAAACAAGATGAAATTCAGAAATTATGTTAGTGAGAAAAATGGGGAGTAGTTCACAAGACAAGCAAATTCCTCCTTTTGAGATTTTGTAAATTACTCATTTGGTTTTCAGACCATCAGAGCTCAAGAACTAATTTTCTTTCTTGTGATGCTTTCTGGGTCACACCTCAGAGGAAGAAAGTTAGATAATACTTTGATGTGGATGAGCATGAAACTCATGTTCAGATTCAGTGTTGAATTTATTCTGTAGATTTATCACAATATTTCTTCTCTTTAACAGATGCAACGGGATCTATAGATCACTAAATCATGCAGATTTAGCATCAGAATTTTTGACCAATTATGTCTTCAATCCCACATAGTAAAGTCAGATTACTAATTTTTTTAGGAAAGGAAACACAAGGAAACTGACTTTTGCTACCTTAGTCCAAATGTTATTTGTGTATTTTGTGTCATGCAGATAAATTCTATTGGTGAATGTTTACTGATGTGACAATGATAGACAAAGAAATTAGAAGTTCTCCAAGATCTACAGAAGTTTTGCAACATAATTTCTTGCAGCAGAAATTAGTTATGAGTTGTGAATCCTAAAGTAATTCACTTTTCTCACTTTAATATTTGCTTCAGTGATACACTACTTTTACAACTTTTTCTTGACTTCTCAAATGTATCTTTGAACTAAATATCTATGAATTAGAAGCTGACATTGAAATTGAAGCCATTTCTTTCAGGACAAGTAAAGATCAGCTTTCCCCAGCTACTTACTTCTCACTTGCAAGAAACTGAGGAGTTTAAAAATGATTTTATATTTTTTCCTTTGTTCAGCTCTGCTGTTATGCTGCATCTGTATAACAAACAGGAGCTTGAGAGAGTTCATTGTCAACCTAAATAAATTTCTTACAGTTGAGAGAGAAGAACCTAAGCCCAGCAAAATGCAAATAATCCAGAGCAGGGGAACAGAAGTGACTTAAAATACTCACAGTTCATAACTTGTTCTTGCTAAAATTCCTCCACTGATGATATGGTACGATGTATGTACGAAACATTAAACTTGATTTGAAAAGGAAGTCAGACTCACCTAAGAAAATGGATGGGATGATGTTGTCCCAGAATGTAATTTTATTAATCTCAAATTTTCTGCCTGCAGAAGTCAGAGTGTGCTTCTTAATGTCATTATTGTGATCTAGCACATACTGTAACAGGTACATGGGCTACCACAGCAAAATAAAACACTTATTTGATTTGTGCTGTGAATATCAAAATGTAAAGGGAACATGCTACAGTTAAAATTGGAGAAATGTACAAAAAAGTCTCTTTTAATGTTCTTCAAGGGAGATGGCTTTTCTTGATGTATTGTTTATTACTGTTTAAAATGTAGAGACCTGTTACGTGATTTCTCTCTGCCGTGACTTAAAACCATAGATGGGTTCAGCCTATGTAACCACAATGTCACCTGAAAAATACTTTTCACCTAAACAAAAGATTACATAAGTTGCAGGGAAATCTGTGAAGACATAAATCTGAGTTTTTCCAGCAGTTCACTTCTGTACACTAGTTTTAGAACTGAAAGAAAATCTCATCCCTTCAGTAACTCATTCTCTCATGCCATAACCTCTTTCAAATAGCCTTGTAGAATTCTTTCACCACTTAACCCTTGCTGCTTCCAGTCTGGTACAGAACAGAAAACTTAGTCTTTTATTTTTGAAAATGCTACTGTTAGTGCAGTGATGTGTCGATCCATAGAAATCTCATATGTTTATCCCTATGCACTTGGCTTGAAACATGGTATAAAGTAAAATTGCAAATCTGTTGAGGCCTAAGAAGTCACTCACCTCCTCAAAATCAATTTGTAGGAGTGGAATAGTTTTTCTACTGGCTTTGTCCATGGGGCTAATGTCACTCAATGTAAAGAAATCATAAAACTGAAAAATGGTTTGTATTTGTTGCCTAAATACAACTTTCCCCATGCTTCTTGTACCATTTGAGTACAGCAGTCTCACAAATTATCAGCGTTTTCTGATACCCATTTTGTCCTAGGTGTTTACAGCTGTAATATGTCTTGTTTCTTTCTGTGACCAGGGAGAACGTAGAGGTTCATTGGCATTTATACGTTCTCCGAGTACAGACAACATGGTGAATGTGGATTTCAGCACCCCACTTCCAAGTACTGTGGAAAGCTCTGTCTCTTATTTATTGTAAGTAATGTGGACTGCTGGGGGTGTATATGAGAGGGAATTGAAACGATGTAAAAAAATTTGAAAAACACAATTTATGGGGGCTTCATTTGCTACTTTTTTTAAAACTTTAATTAATATTTTCTCTCTCATAAAATCAGTATACATGGATTTATATTGTTTCATTTTACACACAAACAATTTTTTTCAGTAAAAGCTGGTAATATGAAGCAGACATCCACACCAGAATTGTTTCATTTGCCTTTGGTTCACCAACTGCGCTATACATAGCTAGATGTTATTTCTGTATCTGCTCCATAATAAGTCAGGAGAGAAGTGAGTCAAAAAATCACCCCTTCCAGATTTACCTCTTTGATGAATCTCTCACTGAACAGACTATGTGTCATGTAAACCATGAAATTAATGCTACATCCACCTGAAAGACAAAGCCCAATGATCTTTTCACACTTCCCATTAGGCATTTGCTTGCTCATTTTCATTTAGCCAATTCTTACCCTTCCTTTCATTAAAAAAACCCTTCATCTTATTTTCTTCTCTTGTTTCCCTCCCATCTTCCTGTTTATCACTTCTCTTCAGCAATTAACGATTTCAAAAACTGCTGTTTGTGCTCTTCTTCAGGAGAGAAAAAGCTGGACCCGTTTGCCTTGACATGCAAGCTTTAGAGCAGAGGAGGAAAAGTATCCGGGACACGGAAGATACACTTGCTCATCACACCTTGCAACAGTACCTGTATAAACCCAGGCAGGAGGTGAGAGCAAAAGGCTACCATTGGATTGCTTTCCAGTCTAAAACTAGGAGATATTACGAACCAAAACTTGGGAGTGAAACTCAGAAGGAGACATCCCACTGCAAAATCTGCACCCTTGAAGAAGATGGGCTCTTTGTCTGCGTGCTTTCTCATTTGAGAACATGCCTTTTTAACACAACTAGTGCCTTTGAAATCAAAGGCCAGTGCAAAGCAGAACTGTGTCCAACACAGGTTCTGATCAGGATTAAATGAGGTGTATCAGCTGAAGTAATTCAGACACTTATAGGGAGAGGCTTACTTTGAATGACAGTCCTGTCTTACATACTTAAAATTCCTGGACTTACACCTGTTTCATAGAGAAGAAAGAAAAACAGGAGTTTCATTAATGCCTTCAGACTAGTTTTTGGTTCATTCTTTCCTATGGAGTTGTTTACATTTCCATGACACTGATTGAATGCATTGATTCAGGCCTTCCAGCTGTATTTCTAAATAAATGAATATTGTCTTCCCTTCCTGGCCACAGCACAAACACCTGTACAGTCGACATGAGATCATGCACAGTGAAGATGACAAACAAGACAAGGAGATTTTCCATAGGACAATGAGGAAGCGCTTAGAATCTTTCAAGAGTACCAAACTAGGAATAAACCATCCCAAGAAGCTCAATAAAATCCACAAGCGAGACCGGGGCCAAAAAAGGGTAAAATACTTTCGCAAGGACCCAAATAAAGCCACCTGTAATACAAACTAAGGGGTGGGGAGGACAGGGAGGACTCTGAAGGGTCCTACGTCCTGCATTTCTCTCTGTCCTACAGAACTTCATGAACTTAAAAGACCTAAGCAAGAAGAGATTAAACTATGAGGTAACTCAAGGGGCATCTTCTCACATCCTCCTTTTCTCTATGTTTTGGGACTCTTCTCCTGGGTGAGAGGGTTCTGATCGCTTGGAAAACAACAGACACTGAACCATGCTACAACGCTGTGGGGAGATTTTGCAGATAGAGGTGGCAGGGAAGCACTGCAGCATAGAGCATTCAACAAATTGATATGAAACTAAGAGGGAACACAAAGCATACAAAGAGACAAAGTTCCTTTTTTTTACCCTGTACATACTACCAGCGCAGGTGGGAAACTAATGGCATCCATATTGAGTCTCAAGCACAGATTACAACAGATTTCAGGGTTATGCTGCTGGACTCATCATTTCAAAGGGTGTCACTGCCACAGCTATTTGAAGACATTGGCATTTTTGATCACTTTGTTTGCTTTCTTTGCAGAGGAACAGCAGCGTCATACCAAATGGAAACATTCCTTCAGAAAATCCAGTACAAGATTTTACTTTGAAGGAAAAAGGTAAAAAGACTCTTAGATGATTTTTATTAACTGCATTTTACCAGCTACATTACTAGTAAAGCATCACTAAAAGGTTTTGTGATATTCAACAACGAAGCTGATATTAAAAAGGGACTTCAAGTAATAATTTAGAACTCAGAGTAGTGATCTTCTCCATGCTTAAATGCAGTGTCTCTATGGTTTAGAAGTGATTTTTCCAGGAAGATGGATTACAAACAAAATTTTAATTGGCCTTTTTACTCACATTTTTAAAATACTACTTTTAAATTTTGAAAAGAAAACAATGCAGTGGCTACAACACTGTAATGAAATGAACCTCCAGCTTCCTTTTGGATAAGGTGCACAGAACTTCTAACATTTTTCTTTTTAATCACAGCAGGATATGTCTGCCCAGGATATCAGCCATATAAAATTCAGTAGTTGAAATGACATTCTGATCTTAGTTAACGTCCATTGTTTTAGAAGGATCTGAATCAGAATTGAGGCTAAGAAAGCACGTTAGTACTCAAGGAGAGCGTAGCTCTGAAAGGATCACAGAGTCAGAGGCCAGTTTTCGTGATGTCACCCTTCATCATCAAACCTAAAACACAGGTCAGCCTTGAAAGTGTAATCAGAAACTGACCAGTCTAGGGAGTACTCCTTGCAAAAGTTGGTTTCTCATGCAAAACCCCAAATTCTTTCATGTTTTAGCCGCTGATGACAGGCACAGCAATATGTGATAGATGCTAATATGTTTGCTATATAATTATAAAATAATATATGTCACCTTAAAACACTTCAAAATATAGTTAAAAGCCATTGAACTAACTTTCATTTGTGTTCTTTCCTCTGTTTATGCCTGTAACCCCTTGACGTCAAATAGAACTCAAGTGAAATAGAGGGATTCATCTTTTCTCAATAGCTCCAAGCAAAAATGTTTTTCTTTATGTGTCTTCTTTGAATCATTTACTGAGTGTTATTTTTCTTTGACTGATGGGGCAGTACAGGCTGGCTTCCTAAGTGTAATTTTCTAGAACTTCTTTGCATGGGAAAAGCTTTCCAAATATTCATTTGTAGGTCATTCAATGTTGTCTTATTAAGGAACTCTGTAAGATGTCATCATCTACTTAAAACAAAAAAGCTTAATTGTGAAACAGTCCTAGCAGGTGGTTTAGCAGCTATTGTAAAACTTATTCTAATGCAGTCAAAGCAGCAATGACCTCATTAGGTTTGAAATTAATCAGGATACAAATGACCTCTATAAAGTGATGAAAATAAAGCCACTGGTCATTGTGATGCAGCTTTTGTCAACTCATGAGCATTTAAGACACAAAACACAGCAGGAGCAGTGGTACCATGTCATATGTTGGTGTGTTTATGTTCCAGGAAGACAATTCTGTTAGGCAAAAGCTTGGCCAGAGTGTGAAATATCTTTCTATCATGGCACCAGATGTTAATGCAAGCCAGAAACCTGCACTGAGTTTCTTGATATAATTAGTATCTAAGCTGCAAACTGTACATACATTCCATTCACATTTCAGTGCTACAGCTGTCGATTAAATTTTGCCCTTATTTAGATTTCTGTTAAAGGTGTATTGATAACTATGCCAGCATCAAACCAGCATGAAATAGCATTTTCTATCAGAACTGATAAAAATGTCTAATCAAATCGGACTTTCTTCCCCTTCCCCTTCCCCCACCCACAGATTTGGAGTTTTCTGAATCAGAAGAAAATAATGATTATGAGACTTTGCATCTGGGCAAAGGAGTTGATTTCCTGGCTAATGTGACGCAACAAAATTTCACAGATAATCCTGCCGGTAAAAATATTTATTACCTACAAAGGTTTTTTTTCTCAAATGTCTAATACTCAAAAAGTTTTAGAAATGCTGATGATTTAGCCTGGGGTCTTTTTGTCATTGTTGTTAGTTTTGATTTCATGTGTTCTACTTGAAAATGTATTTGCTTAATATTAATATTAACGTAAAATGTTTTGGATATCTGGATGTATGGAGAACTTCAAGTTTGCTATTGATGGAAGTTGCGAACATGACTACCTAAAACAGTATTAAAACCATTAAATATTTCTAACAACAGAAAATGATATTTTAGAATTGTTTTACCTCACAAGACCAGTCAATATTAGTCTCTTGGAACTGTCTTCTACTTGCATTGGAAGCATTTTGTCGTGAGAAATTTTGTTTTTCTTATTTCACACAAGATTTCTCTTAAATTCACAACTCCCTCAGATCCTTTACAGGTTCATAGAAGTCACTGAAAGAGCAGATTTGCAACATTTCTGGAGCACTCACTGCACTTGTTTTCCAGCCCTGAAAGGCTCCAAAGTATCAGATAGGAAGGATATCACTATCTATAACAGAAATCATACAATATGATTTATAAAGTTTTAAAATTTAACATTTCTCTTTAGCACTTTTGCATTTGAATTTTTCAGCATGACATAGTTTGTTTCATATGCAATATGGTGCATGCAGCAAAGAAAAACCCTTGTGTCTGTACTCTTTTGGCAAACATGCTGATAGAGCCTTCTCACTGTTTCATGGCAAATTCTGTGTTTGAGTGTGTATACACTCAGATATAAGTGGGTGGCAAGATGCAGGCCTAAAATGTTTCTGGAAAATCATTACAAACTTGATAATTGTATTAACAGTCTCCTGTAGCTTACTTTTGATTTTTTCCTGGCCTGCTTTAGCTACCTCACACAAATCTCATTCCTTTATGGAGTGGTGAAGTTTTGTTTGTTTGGTTGGTTGGCTGGTTGTTTTTTCTTTTTCCCATGTTTTCCCATATTTTCTTTCTTTTTTGTGGATTTGATACGAATTTTCTGCAGCTATTTTGCATTGTGCCTTTTTTTTTTTTTAATTAAAATTTGTGGACTAATTTTTCTTTTTTTAATTGATTTTTTTTTTTCCTCCGGATATCCCAAACATAACTGCATATTGGATATAATATCCATTTTTCCTCTTTAATAGAAATCCACATATATCTAGCAATAACCAAGGTACATGTGTGTATAATAGTCTGTGTATTGGCTTAGTCACACCTATACCAGTGTGTATCAGCTTACTTTTTTCCACCAACAGCCTTTCTCCTTTTACAAAGCATCCTGCTGTGTTATCAAGACGTTATTTTGACAGTAATTTTACTTGTCCCTTGTGAATGTTTTTTTTTTTTAGGAATTGATAATCCGGTATTTTCAGCTGATGACGATCAAAGCATCTACATGAAATTCTCGCCGTGGTTATCTAGTGAAGATACTGTGGTACCATCACAAAGGGCCCGAGTGCAGATCCCATATTCTCCAAACAACTTCAGACGGCTCACTCCATTCCGGCTCAGCAATAAATCAGTAGATTCCTTCCTTCTAGCAGATGGCCCAGAGGACCGACCCAGAACTTTTCTCCCAGAATCAACACATATGTAATATTTTAAATAATGTTACCACCTTTATTTTTAACCAGCCTTCTTGTCAGTCCTGACTACTGAGAAGTAAACTTAGTTTTCTGATTTTTCTTCTTCTAGAACATCTTTTTCCTTCCTGATTTCTTTGTACAACTAAACCTCTTCTCTTTTCCTCCAACTTAATTAACAAAACATCTTTCTACTTTCCTTCTGCAGAAGAGCTGTTCAGCTATTTGGGGTCCAACTCCTTACTATTTTTACAGCAGATAATGGTCCTTCTCTTTGTTTTGACTTGAATATTTCAAGAGGTTTAGCTTTCTGATACAGTGAACGACTTGTTGCTTCTAATGTGTCAGAGGCTTAGAGTTAAACTGACTCTGGGTTTAAATGAATATCCTAGTTGCCCTTTAGTTTTTGCTGTGTATGGAAATTTTCCATACCATAAAAAGCAGCCTTCACTCCTACTATCAAGTCAGGCAATGCTTCAAATGAGGTTGGCAGGTCACAGTTCAGATATCATAATTGAATAGAGCACAGGGCATTGCAGGGACTGTGCAATTAAACACTAAAGTCAGTGTCATAAAGAATTCACTTCTGTGGAACCCATGATCACAAATCTATGTCTAAGTGTCCTCTGTGCATCAACAAATAAAGAAGTGTGGCAAGTGGAATGCCCTTCTGTAGTTGGTTGATGAAACTTTGTTCAGACAAAGACCTCAGGATAGGAGTGAATGTTGCTAATCTTGAGAAGAATTTCATAACTTTTGAAAAGAAATAGAAAACAAAGATCCATTTTTCTTCTGGCCTCTGTCCTTTCAGAAGATGTGCTAGTTTAAGTGCAATTAGAGGAAGCACATCACTTGCTTTACTGGAATGGCCTGTAGGTCTGTGTTTGGTTCTAGTACTCAGTTCCTTACTAATGCATCTTGGCTTATTTTTAAAATGATGTTTTAAAATAAATACTGGATTAAAGAACTGTGAATTACAATCCAATATCCTGATTAAAAGTGTGAACAATGAGCAGCACTCCAAGAGGAAAATTTCTCCTTGACACTTATCCACATTGAAATTCTCTTTATTTTTTCTTCCCCACTGAGAACGTTGTCACAGAATATTGACATATGACTTGCTGAACATTTTCTTGCTAACCTTTGTTCTTTTCCTCCATTCAATTGCCTAATTTATCATTCACTTTGTTATTAGGAGGTGGTATTTGTAAGTTCTTGTGCAGGTACCTTTTATGTATCAAAATCACTGGATTTTTGACTGCTGTGTTTCTTAAGAAGTGCTTTGGAAAGTTAGATTTGCCAAGCTAATAAGCTTAGACCTTGATTACTCTCAGACATAGTTCTCTGAATGATCTCTTTAACAAAATTCTCCTAATAGGAGAATGATATTGAAATTTCAATTAAAAGGTTTTAAAAAACAATGGAAACTGAAAGTCAAGAGTGAAAAGGTTGTTTCTTTACATATCTAACGTATATCAAAAACTGACCGTAGGTTCTGATCAATAAGAAATTGAATCCCTGGAGATACCCTCTGCTACTTCATTGAAAGAGTGTGATTTATATAAAAAATTTCCGAAATACGTCCTTGCTGAGCATCAGTACTAAGCGTTTCAAGATAAAGATACACTTTAGTGTGCAGATGATGGCTCCATTTCTTTAACTATCTAAAACAGGTAGTCATTCATTACAAACACTGAACCAGGTTTTGTCTGACACTCAGGAAGGATAAGAAGTTTAATTAACTCTCTTTAGGTTGCCCAATATAGAACTGGGTATAGAGTAGAGTTCTTCAGAAAAGAAAACCCAAAAAAAAACCTTAAACCACTCCCTTTCATAAGACTTTCATAAAAATAACCAAAAGCAAAGCCCAATAGCCAGGATACTAATAGATCAAGTGTGTACTACAAATGTTTCTATTTAATTGTGTTCTCTAGGTGATATGGACCACGATGTTGAAATGACAGAATACTCCTCTTCAGATGATCAGCTAAACCAAAATGGAAGTGTTTCAGTGAATCCCCTCCACTTCTTCCCCTCTTGTCTTCAAATGCCTTGGACACAAAACTATTCTTCATTGGAAAACAGAGGGAATATATCTCTTTCTGCTGTCTCTGAGTATATAGCTTCATGTGACCCAAATGTACCAGATCTCTTCTGGGAATCGGGTACAGATACGAATAACAAAGAGACAGTAAACTCAGGTTATTGTTCTGAAGTTAGCTACAAGTCAGAGAATTCACAAGAAGAGAATTCTCTACTTATCTTTGAAGGGCTGGAAGACTCTTACCTGAAGGAACCGCAAGAGAAGAAAATGTTGCTTGATGTACAAGGAAATTACAGGTCTGCTGCAGCCAGACGTGTACAAAGCCGACGCTCTTTTCACAGGCCAAAACCTCTGCAACACCCTAAGCTTCAGAAGCTAGCATCTCTTCCAGCATCTTGCCACGTCCCTCCACATTCTTTGGAACAAGAGGAAACACAGTTGTGAGCCAGGACTTACTGGAAAGAAGAAGATGAGAGAGAATCACTTGAACAAAGGGCTTCTGTAACAATAGAGAGCAACCCATTGGTTCATAGGATCCGCTCTGGAATGGTTTCAGATGGAAAGGGGGTGGGGTCCTGTGATGTCAGAAACACTGGAGCTTTTCTGCTGCACTTACATTTTTAAGTTCTTATTCATAATGTAAGGGTGCATAGTGAGGGGGAAATATGACTCCTTGTTATTTTTTTCATGTAGACTGTTACAAATAATCTATTATTTTTGGAGGGCTAAACCGAGAATCTTTTCAAGTGGTAAATCGTTGGTGGTTTTTTTACGTGGAAATGGTTTATTATGCCATTATACCATAAATACATTTAAAGAACTAGACTGTATTTGCTTCTTCAGTAATGGAATTAAATATTTATGCTATATGAAATTAAAGTAGGAGAAGCCAGTGTTTAGCCTTTTCCCTGCGAAGTCTACTCTCATTGAAATTGATCGGTGCCTTTTAGAAGTGCAAGCTAAAGAAAAACATTTTCCTGCTCTTGAATATTTGTGTCACTGAGTAATTGTGGGATATTGACTCCCGTGGAAAACTTTCCAGGGAGAGGAAAGTCCTGGCATCTTGAAATTTAATCGACTACTCCAGGAGGTCCAGTTCCTTCCTTCACTTTTATTCCCTCAACTCAGTAGCACTGGAATGAAAGAACACCCAGCTCAGCATTTTAATTTGTGTGGTCACAAGCAATTCATTTCATATTCTTAATTAAGCTGCTCTATTTTAAATAGCCTCACTCAGACAGGACTGTAAATATTTGTCATTTTTACTGCTGCTTTGGAAGACACCTTCCAAATACTGTTAGATTATTCTGTTAATTTATCTATCACTTTCAATAGTTGATCAGGATAATGGTTTCTCAGATGGTATTCTGAGTTTTGCCACATGGTTTAAGTGCCACAATGACTCAGGATGTTGATGGTTCAAAGTATTGTGTATCAGTGTGTGCATGTATATACCTGCCTGTTTGTGCTAGGAATGTCCTTTATTTTTTTGTGCGTGGTTTTCTGTTAAATGATACTTAAGATTGCACTAGACACTTATTGCATACAAAGTAGATCTATGTCACCTTGAAGATAGCTGGAGACATCAGTGAAAATCAACTCAGATGAAGACTAAATAAAAGTGAAAAGTCTGAGACCTCTCACAGATGCATAATGCTACATACCAGCATATAGTCCTCTGACCTATGTGTACTTTGCCTTGGAATATTCCAGTCCTGAAATTTTGGCTTGAAATCTTCGATGGTATAAGTTGCAAAAGTTCTAGAATAGCAACAGAAGGTGAGTATTTGGCCACTTCTGTGATCCTGATGTGTTTCTTATTTCTATTTTATATCAGTGTAAACCATTTGTAAATGAACTAAGTCACCTTCAGGGTAGTATATGAATTGTTTAAGAGTGGATCCTGGACAGAGGCTTTATCTGGTAAATTTTACTTTGTCTATAGGAATTAATGATTATTTCACTCTGCCTGCCCAGATTTTGAATGGGTTCTAGGTGATTCTGCGTCAGATGTCAAAATAGAGATTTACCCAGATAGCCAAAAAGAGTGGAGCAACATGTGAAAACTCATGTTCATATCTTCTTTCTATTTTTGTCCTCTTAGCTAAAACTATATGTTAGGCTGGTGGACATTGCAGAGATGTGATGGCAAATATCATATACAAACCTGGACAGACACAAAACACACACGTTTAGAGATCAGATACAGAGAAGTGGTTCTTTTGATATCAGCTCACAAGCAGCTAGCTGCCTGTTTGCAGTCATCTTGGGCAATGATGCAAATCAACTGGACAGCTTCGTCACCCGCAGCTAGTCTTGTTATAATTCAATAATGTAAATACAATTTTTGTGAACTGAGTACATATGAAGATACTATTTTGGTGAAGTAGAGCATATTAATACTATTCCAGATATTACAACTGGAACAAATTTAGTAATTGCCATATATAACAGGACCATGACTGATCCCAAATATAAGTGCAACGTGCCAAAATCTACCCTTCAGTCTCACAGCATAATGCTGAAGTACCAACACCAAAGTTCACAAGATGCTCATCAGGTGTTGGCTTTGAAATAAAACTTCCATTTCTTATTGCTTTTGTACAGAGATCGTTGCTGTGCCGCAGTCAGGAATAAACCACACTGTGGACTGCTTTCTGCATGCTTGTTAGAGGATTCCCAATTTATTTGTGTACAGGCTACCTCAAGGAAACGTTTTTAAATTGTCATCAGCAGGTGGCAGTTTTCACCAGACAAATGTTGCACAGACGAGAGTATGCAATTTTGAAAATCACGGGACATATGTTTTTATTGGTTTTGTAATCTTTTATGCTAAACAAGAGAGGATCAATAAACGCCACCGTATCTACAAACACAGCAGTCTGTGAAAAACCAGCAGGATCCTGTGTGCTATTGAGAGGGCTGTGGGTTGTAGGAGTTTTATAAAACAGAGAGGAACATCATGCCATTTTAAACAACAGAAAAGGAAAGACATTGTATATAAAGGGCTTACCTCTCCATTTCAAAGGCCTTAGGCATTTTCTATATGTTGCATCACTATAGTTAAACAGATGAAGGATAAAATGGGCCATTCTGACAGCAAAGAGACCTTTTCCTGGAATATCTTGCATAATTTCTGAAGCTTTTATGCCTCCAGAAGAGGTTTTCCAGTAGAATTGGTTCTACAGCAAGTTTTTGTTTGGCATGATTCCTCAGTTTGAAACGTGATGAAAAAAACTTTCATGTCCCCAGTTTCCACACTGAGAACATACTCATAGCTAGAATATAGTGAATTATAATTCGTGGTTTTTTTGGGGGGCAGTTGTTCCCAACGTCTACCAGGGTATGTACAAAAACCAGGGTATAAGAGTTCATCACCTATTTCAATTGTTTTTCCCATACTCTTTGATTGTACTTTTACATTTCCCGTGGCATATGTACCTGTGGTTTCAATCGTTTGGTTACTTCTTCAGCACACTTTAATCAATAAAGCACCACTAATTTCTATCACAGCAACATAGATTCAGAGCTGCTGAGGATCTGACTTTTTCGTTTTTTTTTACCTTTGTTTATTAGATGGAATGATCAGTTGGTAACCAGTTCACCTCTGGGGAGCCCAGTTCAGTTCTTGCTTCCCTGAAAACTGTCTCTAAATTTTTTTGGTGACATTCTCTATCAAAGAAAGGCAAGTTGAGCATTCTACAGACATTATTTATTAAACAAGTAACAGTGGCCTACCTTGCAAAATGATGAAATGAAGAAATATTTGATGTTTCTTTTATATATTTTACTCCATGAATAGGGTTCTTTTTAACGATGTTTATTATGCTGCACTATGACCTAGCAATGTTAAAAAAAACCCCCAGAAGTGTTGCCTGTATTGAGACAAATTCTGTTTTTCTGAGGTGTGAACCTAGTTATTGAAATGTATGAAATTACGTTTTACAAATATATGGTCTATTCAGAGATTTATGTAACAAAGGTTGCAAAATGATCATGTGCCTTAAACTGTCACTCTTTGGAGTGCTGTTGTTTGCAGATACTTGTATGTACTTTCCAAAAGGTGTCAACTTACTGCATATATTTTTAAATGAGCAAAGTTGTTCTGCTAATGTCTTTATAGAAATGTTTTCATAGTATATCATAATGAGAAGTTTGACAATAAATTGTATCACTTTGGTGGAATCACACTCCTTCGGCAACTGATTTAGAAAATCATTTATTTATCACATTTAGAAAAGACTCCCCATACAAGACTTCTAAGAAGTATGTATTTCTGCTCCCAAATCAAAGTTAAGAAGAACAATAGAGTGCTGATAACAGAAGCTGTAGAAGATCTCCTGAGGCTCTCTCTGGCAACTATTGTACCTTTTCTATAGTTCTAGTCCCACTGCAGACAATGATACAATTCCAATTGACTTCATAAGGTACTATTTCCATCTATAGAACAGAAGGGTCCATATTTTTATATATATGTATATATATATATCAAGTTATACATAGAGATGTCATCATAATAACATTACAATTTAAATTTTACATAAATGTAATATAGCATTTCATTATTATTATGCACCTGGATTGGAGCAATCCAACATCATAGAAGCAAAGATCAGACCAGTCTTAGAAATGATTTCATCAGTTTCCGTAAAGTTTTAGAAAAGTGAAGTGATAAACACAAAACCCTACTGGCTGTAGGAGGTATTCATAGTTTTATATAGTGTATTTTATTTTATTTATGTAGTTATATATGGAATATGTAGTATTTATAAGGAAAGGAGCTTTTCAGACCCATTGGTGAATTCAGCAGTGCTTTCAGGAAGCGTGCCTGTCTCTCTGTGCATTAAAGGGACCCTGAAAGGCAGTATAGCTGTATGCATGGCTGAAAACAGAAATGAAGAAAGTCTGAAACTGCAGGATCACTTTCGTGCTGCTAAGGTGTTAAGTAGCTAAGAATGAGAAAAGAAACACATATGTGGGCTAAGTATGTGCATGTGAATGTTCAAAATAGAAACAATGAAGACTGATATGGATAAAGCTGACCTCAAAGAAGATAAAGCAGACATGTGCAAAAGACACTTATATCACCTGTATAATAACCATTGCTTAATTCCTGCCCACATATACATATTTTCAAATTTTAACTCTATAATGAACAATTTTAGCTAACAACTTAATACTAACATTTTCTTCAGTGTAAAAACACTAGAAATGCCAGCTAGTGTAGTTACAAATGATCCTGGATTGACAACTCAAACTGTGACAAAAAAAATCACAGAAGCTGTAGCAAAGATATAAAACTGTTGCTATCAAATCTCTGCAATAAGGTCCCAAGAAACGATTTGATGATTACAAAACTTGCTATCATCCTATATTCACTGTCTCAGAACATTATAGAATAGAGAGCATTTCACCCAGGAAATAAAAATGAATTTTGATCAGAAGACAGAAAAGACTGAAGTGACCAGTTGCAGGGCATGGCCAAAGGAGCTTACTGACAAGCAATCCGTTTACATGCAACCAGTCCCTTAAATACCCTTACATCTCTGTCTTCTTACACTCTTTTACGTCTCAAACACCTTGATCTCCCCCTTTCCCTGTCTTTGTTTCCTATTAAAAACATCTTATAAAATGTCTTGCAGAATCCCAAGCTTTATCCCATAGGTAGTAACCCTCCTTGGTCTGTAAAGTGATACAAGGAGCCTATTCAGCTGATTGATCTTGATGGCTACAGAAAATGGAGCTGATCTTGATGGCTGAAGAAAATGGAGCTGATCATCCTTCTGTGACTGTCCTGGAAGAAGCCAGATCAGAATGTTCCAGTTTCCCTGCTTCAGTTATAAGGCTTTCCTGACCATCACTGTTCCTCTATGCACCTCTGTGTGCGTGAAGATGAACTTCTTGTTTCATAATCTAACAGTTTCGTTTAAGATTCTGGGGGGAAAAAAAAGTTCTAAAAATTAAAAAGATTTTCTACTTTTACTTTTATATCACATGATCCAAAATCTGTGAACTGATCAGGTTTTGCCTGTGATAAGTGGTATTTTTTATGTTGCTGGGATTATCGAGGCAAGTAGAGTTACCTGCACCAAACCGGTTTCTGCAAAAAATTAGCTGATTCTGTCAATCACCTGGCATGCATAAAGAACAATAGCAGCATTACAAACTGACAATTATAATTTAGTCAACTGACCTCTTCAGACAAGAGTTTCAGTAACACTATTTATCACATCAGTCCAACAAACTCCCACTTCCTTTGAAATAGTTAAAAGCTGGATCAAACTGATGGGTAATGTACAACCTTAAATTTACTCAAATGAACACTGTCTAAATTTCTTGAGTTTTTAAGCTATTCAGGCATTCAGAATCATAGAAAAGACCCTTAAGATCATTGAGTCCCACTGGTAGTTTAACACTTCCAAGTCCATCACTAAACCATGTCCCTAATTATCACACCTACAGGTCTTTGCAATACCTCCACGGATGGTGACTCAGCTACTTCCCTGGGCAGCCCCTTCCAGTGCTTGGCAACCCTTTCAGTGAAAAAATTTTTCCTACTATCCAATCTAAACCTTCCCTGGGGCAACCTGAGGCTGTTTCCTCTTGTCCTCACCAAGGAATGAGGTCAGAATGCTGAGCTGAAAGATGTATGAGACATGGATGGAGCATCAAGTGTAGGATGATTGTAAAGTCTCATGCCTTAACATGGGTAGGTCCGCTGTAGAAATATATTACACAGGACAAACAGAACATCCAGAAGTGCCAATGAAAGAAGATCTGTGTTAGATTCATCATACGAGTGATTCTTGAACTTTATTGAATAGGAAGCCTTGCTTTCTTCCCCTTTCTGCAGTGACATCCAGGAAAATTAATCAAATCTTTTTCTAACTACTTTACTTGCCTTCCTATGCCTTGGGTATCTTTCCAAAGCCTGCAAAACAAAGCTCTGAAAATGAAATGTCCTAAATAAAGGTTTCTTCTAAAGCAAGAAAGAGTTCTTAAGAAAGATACATATAAAGTGGTTACATTTTCTGTAGTGAGTCAATCTTTTGTGAATTTAGAAGATCTTGAGCTAGTGGAGACTGCAAAGACTTTGAAAAACAGCTATGCACTTTAGATATCATAAACTACCAGATCCATATACCGAAATGCTGAGTGCTGACCTAGAGTCAGAATCTCTGATCCTATTGCCCTTGCTATTGGCAGTCACGGGTTCAGGTGTTGCTGACCACAGGGAAGATGTAATAATTGTTACAAAGACCTAAATAAACCAGATGTTCTAGAGCATTGTAAAATAGATTTTTTGGCTGCATTAGCATATGAATGGTCTAATAAGAGATGTAAGTGTGCTGAAGAAACAGCTGAAGTAAAACAACTTTTATTATACAAAAATAAGAAAAATATTGAGAATATAAATAATAATTACCATATGGATACAAAAACTGACCTAATTTGGAGAGAAGGCAATCCATTCTTCCTGTTCTGCAAGTGCTTTTACTGCACTTAATTCAATGTCTACACTGCATAATTCCTTCTTGTTTTGGAACAAATATACATTTGTAAGAAACTCTAATTCTTGTACAAATCTTTAGAAGACAACCTTACATTGTGAATGTTTCATTTCTTTCCCAAGCTTCCACTGTAAAAAATGTAGACATTTTTCCAAATGGCAATTTTGAAATTACCTTAAAGTGGTTTTGCTCATGGTTTTGCATAATGTTAGAACCGTGCTTAGTTCTAACATGAAATACATGTGAGTACAGAAATAGTTTAACCTATGGAATATCTTCCCATGCAAACATGGCCATTGTGCATCTAATTTCATAAGGTGGAAAAGCAAGAGCTGGTTGTCTTCCCCTCTTTTATCCTCCTCCATATCTTGAAACATGTAGCTAATTTCTTCAAGAATTTCCAGATCATATTGTGATTCTCACATGAAAAGGAATCTGAATGAATTTTTCTTGCTATGTAGGTCTGATACACTCTGGATAGGCCTAGAAGAAAAAAAATCTATTGTGGAGGAAGGTACTGGGCCTTTTGCTATACATTAGGTGAATATGTGAAGAGGCGAGCAAAGTGACTACATTTTTGGGAGTGCCAACCAATAGACCCTTTTCACTAGTTTCTACTAGGATTCCTAATACCTGTAGCTGTTAGCAGGAATACTAGTTTGCAGGAACAGAATACTGAGTTTGAATAGCCAATGGCCAACAAATTAGGCTGGAACAGTTTGTAGTAACCTTTGTACAACAGGGTCAGAAAAGGAGAAAAAAAAAAAAGAGACCGGGACTGTACAACCAGAATTACTCTGTGCAGAATTATCAACCTAAATACCTGTCATGGGAGAATACTCATGTACATTTTTGTCATACCTAATGAGGAAATATTAGCAGACTCCAAGTATTCACTGACCCGTCTCAGCTGTAAGTCCACTTCATATTACATTCGTGTTCAAACATCCTTGAAGAAGTAAATAAGTAGCGGTTACACATAAAGAAACTACACACATCTAGATAATTTGAAGAAATGAATACTTAGGCTTTACTACAAATAATAGATCTAGTTCCACATCTTCATTATCAGTGTATTTCCTTTCATTTTAATCTACCTTTTACTTCACAATGACCTGTAAAACTGGGCTCGCTTTTAATCATGACAAATCCGTATTTGGCAATTGAGAGGGCTATGCAGCCAGATCCCTCAAAAGGGGAACATTGCACAAGCCCAGAGTACAGCATATGACAGGTGTTAGCAATCCATGGACAGCATAGTTTCAGATAAGCGCTTTTTGAGTAGCTTTATGAGTTTATGTTTCAGTTTGCCTTGCGACCACTTAGAATTTTACTACAGAAGACTACATGGAAAAAGGCCATTAGATCAGATCACTAGATTAGATTAGATTAGATTAGATTAGATTAGATTAGATTAGATTAGATTAGATTAGATTAGATTAGATTAGACTAGATTAGATGAATTACTGGACCTGGTGCTCACGGGTGCGGCCGAACTGGTTAAAGTGGTTAAGCTTGAAGGCAGCCTGGGCAGTAGCCCGGGACCGACCCAGCTGCCGTCGCCCGGCCGCTGGACTGGAGAGGCGGAATTACCTCCCGGACAGGGCATGCAGACGGAGTGGGCTGTGCTCCGCAGGGCAGGGCAGAGCAGGGATGTTCTGGAGCCTGAGCCCCGCCGGGATGCCCCGCGCTCCTCGCTCCGGGGCCGCTCAGCCCGCGGTCGGAGCCGCTTCGCCGGTGCCGCGGGTGCGGGCGGCATCCTCGGGTCCGGCCTCTGGACACCCAGTGCTGCCACTCGCTTGAGCACCGCCGCTCTCCGCCCTCGCACCGCCCGCCAGGGTAAGTCCCGCTGCCTGCTGGGGCACCTCCCGACCCACAGCCCCGCTCGGTCTCCTCCTGCCCGCCCGGCTGCACCTCTCTGGTTTCTGCGAGAAAGGCGCAGAAAGGGTTGGAATGAACAACAAGTTTTAGAAAAAAGTCTTGTTCTAGCTGGTAGGGTTTCAGACCTACAAACCTCTGTCAGTAAAAGGGATGGCAGGGCTCAAACTGCTCCTGTGTCCCAGTTTAGCAGTTTCCTTAGACAGTGTTCTCCAGGGGCTTTCCAAATATCACCAGCTGGTTTAAGATGGGCTCCCTATTGTCCTGTCAGTTATGACAGTTGTGTTCACACCAAATTGTTGGGCTTTCTCCACTATTTCTTTCACTAGCACAGCCGCATACTATGATTATGGTACCACATACACACAAACAACGTGACCTCCAATCTTTATGCTGCTATGACTTTAGAAAACAAAGTTCTCTTCACAAGCCCCTAAAGGGTATACTTTGGGGAATTAACATCCTGTATTAGCATCTGCAAAAAACATTGCTCACCAGCTGTTAGTTAATACCATTTACTTCTTATCCCCTTAGAACGATAGAATTAATTAGAATGGAAAAGATCATGAGTCCAACCATAAACCTAAAACTGCCAAGCCCTCCACTAAAACATGTCCCGAATCACCATACCAATGGGTCTTTGAAATACCTCCAGGGATAGCACCTCAGCCACTTACTTCCCTGGGCAGCCTGTTACAGTGCTTGACAACCCGTGAAGAAATTTTTCCTAAGATCTGATCTAAACCTCCCCTGGTGCAACTTGAGGCTGTTTCCTTTCACATGCTGTCATTTGTTCTTTGCAAAAAGAGGCCTACACCCACCTTGCTACAGCCTCCTTTCAAGTAGTTATCAGGAGTGATAAGATCTTCCCTGAGCCTCCTTTACTTCAGACTAAACAGTTCCCTCACCCGTTCCTCACCAGAGTTCTCAGAACCTTTAACCACCTTCATTGCTCTTTGGACACTCTTCCTCAGGTTTAACATAGAGATTCAAGGCTATTAGTTCTCACCTTTAAACTGTGAAAACCAAGAAATCAGAGCATGCCATATCTTGATTTTTCTATACTCTGTAACTTGGCTATTTGCATTTTAATATCTTTTCCCCTTTGGCAGATTACCCAGTCTTTCCATCTCATGTCCACAGGTATAAAGAAATCAGTTATCTCTTTTGAAGCTTCAGACCACACACCTTCAACCAGTATAGATAGATAATATATTTTTACGCAGCAGACTAGCATGTTAATAATTTACTAAGCTCTCAGTAAAACACCACAGCTCCTTTTGACACATAAGACTTTTCTGCACTGCAAGAATTCCTTCTCTGCCTGAAGCTTTTGCATTCCATAGCTCATTCTAAACACTCCTTGTCTTGCTGAGATTTGATCCCAATGAAGTTTATTGATCGCGGCACTACATTCTGTATTCTGAAGTGATGCAATCATGAGATAATCACTTTCCCCCTCCTCTTTTACACTCTTTCTCATCTGGGTTTTTCAGTTTTTATAACCTCTGTCCAGGTAATAAGGGATCCGATATACATGATTGCTTTCATTCAAATTACCCAGATTTTACAAACCTTTTATTTTTAGTGTCTTCTAATTACTTTTAATTACTATTTTAAAAACAATCTAAAGTTTGAACTGTTAAACTGCAGCTGAGCTTAAAGATTTAGTACATATAGATTAATTCAAAGAACTAAACAAGACCTGCCATACTTTGTAGCTTTTTTTTAAAAACTACCGAGCACTACTTTCTGCACAGTTTATTGTACCACTGCATAACAAATCCCCTGCTAAAAAAACAAGAGAATTCTCATAGAAATTGGAAAACTGATGAATTATGAGCAGAATCTGTCTTCCCTCAGTTTCTGAAACACAGTCCTGGCCAATCTAAAAGAAAAGAAGAGACAAATAAACTCTTATTCTTTCTATTCTGTAATTTCCTATTGCTGACCATGATATCTTTGTTTTGTGGAGTAGAGGCCACGTTACTCTGCTCTCCATTGCTGGCAAAATCCTGGCAAGAATACTCTTGAACAGACTAATACCCGCTATAGCAGAAGGAATTCTACCTGAAAGTCAGTGTGGTTTCAGAGCCAACAGGAGTACCACAGACATGGTGTTTGTTCTCAGGCAACTGCAAGAGAAGTGCAGGGAACAGAACAAAGGTCTCTATGTCACCTTTGTCGACCTCACCAAGGCTTTCAATACTGCGAGCAGAAAAGGTCTGGGGCAGATTTTGGAACGTTTAGGTTGTCCCCCCAAGTTCCTTAAAATGATCATCTCACTCCATGAGGATCAGCACGGCCAAGTCAGATATGGCAACACACTTTCTGAGCCCTTTCTAATAAAGAATGGTGTGAAACAAGGCTGCGTTCTCGCTCCTACCCTATTCACAGTCTTTTTCAGCTGATGCTCCAAAGGGCCACGGCAGACCTCGATGATCAGGACGGT
>VXAY01003866.1:0-17183 GCA_013399855.1 Oxyruncus cristatus | reverse complement strand
TCCTGAACTGAGGGGCCCAGAACTGGACACAGCACTCCAGGTGTGGCCTCACCAGTGCTGAGTACAGGGGCAGAATCACCTCCCTGCTCCTGCTGCCACACTGTTCCTGATACATATTGATATTGACATTGATACATATTGACATTGTCACATATTGACATTGTTACACCGTCTTTGGAGGTTTCTGCTGAGTGTGTGACAAAAAATGGTTGTAAGATTTTGGAAAGCAGGTGTTTATTTTCTTTTGTTGTGTTGTTGGAGTTCATGCAGGTTTACGATGCATTTCACTTTTTGTGTGCTCTTCACAAGTTGTCACAGTTTACACAATGTACGTTATCACGCCTTATGACAGAGGTGTTTCTGAATGAAGTTGTTTCAAGTCAGTCAATTTTTGTGTCACTTGTTTTGGTCATTGTAGAAAAATGGCAATATTGCACTAATGCTGAGGTCTCTTGAAGATCCAGATCCTGCAGATGTCAAGCTACTCTCCATTGGATGAGTAATTGAATTGAATTGAACTATTAGTTGCCTATCTGCGGTATTTGGATTTTTTTTGTCTTCCAAAATTGTCATATTTTGCTTTGTGTTGTAGTGGTGACGTAACTGTGTATAAATATGGCAAGGTTTTGGCTTTTAGCATCTTACCCCATACAGTGTTATCTCACACTGAGGATGGCAGAGTCTGACTTTGTGAGTCTGGTTTAAAAAGTTGAGGTAGCGTTGCAGGAATAAATTATCTCAATACTTATTGTAACTCAACAGAACTTCTGGCTTGAATGAAATTCTTTGATAGCAATGCACTCTGTTCTTTCAGACAAAATTTTCAGATCTGAAGACTTTATGAAAGGGTGTCCAGATGCAAAAGACATGAATACATAGTAGACTATGAAAACACAGAACTTCAGTTCTGTTAAAAGCCCAGAATATTAAATGGTGTTTCTTCTGAACAGCTGACACAGGCTCTCATTAGAAACACATCACTACAGTGTTTGTGCTGTGTTACAACAGCTCCTCCTGGAACCTGGAACTTGAGAGAGGGCATTTCTGTCCATAGAACTACCGGTGGTATTAAAAGAGCATTTGTATGCACTAGCGACCATCTTGAACACCAGTACATTTACAGTTACAAAAGAGAGCCAACTGGAACACTGTCCGATGGGGTGTGCACCCAGAGGAGGAAGAGGTTGAATATAATTTTGTTACAAAGTGATTCTTAGTTTATTAGGCACAACAAACACTGAAAGTTTAAGGTTAGGTAGAAGTACAGCTAATTATAACAATATATTGTAATGCTTATGCAAACTGGAGGTCAAAGGTTGCATGCTGCTAAACAACTGCTAGTCAGTCAGAGCATTTACCTCTTTAAGATTAATTCCCCTTTACATAAATTCTAAAGTAAAGTGCAGGGCTTCTTAGCCTTTAGTAAAAATCCCTGTTGTCTCAAGGAAGCACTGGCAGCAAGATCCCCATAGTGTTTGATCCCCTGATGTTTGCAAGATTCTGCAAGGATAAATAAAGTATATGATGTAAGGACATTACATGACTTCTGGATCTTACAAGCACATGAATTTACAATTGAAACCGACATACGACATCTAACTGCAGTTGGATACAGCAGCATTACCAGCATTACCAGCACTTCTGTGTATGTGTACGGCTGAACAGGGAGAAACAATCCTGGTAAAATCAGTTTGGGAATTTCAGAATAGCTGAGTGCAACGCATTCACCGCATGCATGCATAGATTTGTATGTATAGAAATGTGACTGACAGAGCTCTGCAAATTCATTCAAGGAAGTAGATGAAGTAGAAGGAAATATTAGTGTTAATAAAAGTAATAGTATTTTATAAGGGGATAGGAGCAGATATGAAGGCACAGTGTTTAACCAGATTCTCTTTATTAGTCAAATATGCAGATAGAATGACACGACTTGTTTAGTTTAAAAACGTTACATCTTGTTCTAGGACCTAAAATAGGTCCTACTAAAAAACCTGTCCTCATCCTTCTTCTAGGCCCCCTTTACGTACTGAAAGGCCACAGTATCTCCCCAGAGCCTTCTCTTCTCTGTGCTGAACAACCTCAGGTCTGCCAGCCTTTTTTCAGAGAGGAGGTTTTCCAAGCCCTCTGATCATTTGCATGGCCCTCCTCTGGACCCACTCCAACAGGCTGATGTCCTTCCTGTGCTGGGGGCACCAGAGCTAGGTGTTGTACTCCAGGTGAGATCTCACCAGAGCAGAGTACAGGGAGAGAACCATCTCCCTTGACCTGCTGGGCACGCTGCTTTTGATGCAGCCCAGGGTAAAGGTTGGCTTTCGGGGCTGTGAGTGCACTGTGCTGGTTTATCCCCACCAGTACTCCCAAGTCCCTCTCTGCAGGGCTGCTCTAAATCCCCTCATCTCCCAGCCTGTATTGATACAGGGAGTTGCCCCAACCCTGGGGCAGCACCTCACACCTCATGAGGTTCCCATGGACCCACTTCTAAGCATATTCAGTTTCCTCTGGATGGCATCCCATCCCTTGCTCATGTCAACTGCACCACTCAGCGTGGTGTCACCTGCAAATTTGCTGAGGATGCACTGGTTGTCACCATGTCATTGAGGATGACTTTAAACAGGACTTGCCCCTGGGGAGCACCACTTTTTACTGATCTCCATTCAGACACTGAGCTGTTGACCAATGTCTTCCGGATACAGCTATCCAGCCAATTTCTTATCCATCAAACAGACCACCAGTCTATATTTCTCCAATTTAGAGAGAAGGATCTTGTGGGGGACCATGTCAAAGGCCTTACAGAAGTCCTGAGAGATGACAGCCATAGCTCTTCCCTTGTCCACTGATTGAGTCACTCCATCATAGAAGGCCACTAGGTTGGTCAGTCATGATTTGCCCTTGGTGAAGCTGTGCTGGCTGTCTGAAATCACCTCCCTGTTCTCCTTTCCAGGCACAGAGGTAAGGCTGACACATGAGTAGTTAGCAGGGTCCTTCTTACTACTCTTTTTAAAAGTGGGTGCAATAATTTCCCATTTCCAGTCACCTGGGACTTCACCTGACTGGTAAGAATTTTCAAATTTCGTGAATAGGGGCTTGGCAACTACCTCAGTCAATTCCCTCACGACTCTGGGATGCATCTCGTCAGGTGCTGTAGAGTTATACAGTCTGGTTCCTCAGGTGGTCACGAACCAAATCTCTTAGAGTGGGAGGGACTTTGCTCCCCTACTCTCTGCCTTGAGAGGAGTGGGAAGAGAGATTGTCAGTGAAGACTGAGGCAAACCAGTGGTTAAGTACCTCAGCCTTCTCCTAGTTTGTTATTACCAGTTTGCCAGTCATGTTAGCAGAGGAGTACACTTTCTTTGACCTCCCTTTTCTGGCTGACATAAATTTAGAAGACCTTCTTATTATTTCCCTTGCCAACTTCAGCTTCAGCCATGCCTTGGCCTTTTTGACCCTATCCCTACACGACCAGGTAGAATCCCTATCCAAATAAAATAGAGCAATAGTGGAGTAGTTTGTCTTGGAACTTTCGGACCACCAGTACAAATATACTAGGTAAGAAGATAATGAGGTCCAAATAGCATATAAGCAAATAAAAAGTTGCGTACATGCCTTAGTGACTAGCTTATTACATTTTTAAAGGCCATAAAACTATTCTTACAAAGGTTTCAAGCAATTTGTACATTTGTACATTTTTCTTGTCATACAGAGCAGTTATATGTTGCCATTTTTGAGATTTACAAAATTGCACAAAATATTGTAATACCTACATCATCATCATCTGATATACATGAACTGGAGTTGAAAAACAGAAGAAAACACTTAATATCTTGACAACCTCTATCTATTTCATCTTACTTGTTTTTTACAACTCATCTATTTGAAGGCAAAATTCAAATGATACAAATCAGAAGTCTGCAAAAATAAAGAGCTTCTTCAGAATGACACAGTCTAATAGACATGTCCCTCCTCTGGTAATTTAAAGCATATTTATGATTTTTCTTTTCCTTTTGATAAAGTATTCTGTAGTGAGTTTACTTAAAAAAAAAATTGAAACTTTGAAATGTGGCATGAATTTTTCACAGCAAAACGGATGTGGAATTATCTGGAAAATCAGGCTCGGCACAGCTTGGAAAAAAGTTTCCATCCCTCTTGTTGCTCAGCAAAAGACATGACAGGATACTGTAAGGGCAATCCCCCGTTGCTTCCCCTGGAAGGAAGCGCCAGGTTGAAAGAAAGAAACATGGTCTCTGCTTTTGTGATAGCTGGGTGACAGAGGTTTTTCTCCTGGTTGGTAGGAAGGGCAAAATGGAGGGACATCACTATCGCTCAGTGGCTGCAGTGCCTCAGTCTTCCCTTACGGAGAAGCTCCGTACTGACTCTGGGAAATCTTCCCCATTGAAATCAGCATGTGAATCCCCAGCATAGCATCTTTTGTGTAAGAAAGTGGAATACAGATCATGATATGTTTTTAAGTGGAAGCCTGAGTGCTCTTCTGTATGGCACAGAGACATAGATACATAAATTCTCTCATGTATGTGTGCTGCCTTGATTTTACTGTTCCCGCTGGATAGTGGTCTCTTTTGAGTTAGCTTTGTTATAAACATGGGAGTTTAAGAGCTCTTTGACTAAAGATCTCACAGTCAGGTACTGCAGAGTCAAAATATAGCTCCAAAATAGAAAGCAGAGGAACAGCATGTGACTGTCCACTCTGCCTTTCCAGCAAGGCTTCTGCTAGCAGCAAACAACAGCTGCAGACAAAAATAGAAGACGATAAGCAACTAGAATCTTTAGTTAAATATAGAATTCATTCTCCATGACAGTAAGGAGTACAGAGCAACAATGAAGTCTCTCCGATTCCTTAGCGCCGAAGCATTCGTGTCAAACGCAGAGTTTGCCAGGAAGAGTCTCAGCGCTGTTGCCCATAATCTTTTTCCTCTTCTTTTCAAAGCCAGCTATTTACTGGAGCAAGGGGAAGTGATTCATGACTTGGTAGAGAACTGGCCACTTGTTGACTTTAACATGGGAAAACTTTTGGGACCTACTGTGGACTACCAGGAAGACTTGAGCCATAGAACATGCTCAGTGTGCTTGGAAAGCTGTCTAACAGGGCTGAGAGACTATGTGCTGAATAATTTTTCTCCCTACATGAAAAGGTTGAAAGTGGTCGACCTGACAGGTATAAAAGATGTTGAAGTTCAGTTTTGTGAGTGCAAGAAGACAATGGGCAGGTGGGCCAGGACGCAGCTGCTCTCCAAGCTTTGTTTAGAACTGGTGGTTTACCTGCAACAAGCACACTGCAATCCAGGTACCTTTAACATCAGTATTGATGTGCTCATTGACTTGTTTGTTACAGAGCGGAACTATGAGCTGGTGGTGGAGGCCCTGTTGAAGAAATGCTGTTGTCCACTGAAGATCTGCTGTGTGGCATTCAGATCTGACAACCTGCCTTTGCAGAAATTCTTCTATATCATAAAACTCGCTGACCCCGCTTTGTTGCGCAAACTGGAAATAGTTCACAATGTTCGCTTGGAAATGGAACACCTGGAAATTCTCTTCAACAGTATCCACTTCCCTCTGTTGATGTCCTTGACCTTGCCAGCACGGACATTTAATGTGCAGAGATTCACAGCTACAGATGAACAGGTGCTTACTAATATTGGAGAAAAGATGGGTGAAATGACGCAGCTCACTGAGCTGTGTATGTCATTTTCTGTACTCACAGGAAGAATACAGAAACTGCTCAGGTAATTTGGTCAGCCTGCTTTCAGTCAGACTGTAGAGAACAGTATTTTATGCCACCAGCAAGCTGAGAATCTCTGAGAATAAGGGAAGTGAGAGTATCTCGGAGGGTGTGTGGGAAAGGGTAGCGGAAACCAGGGAAGGTTATTTGTTGGGGAGAACTGGCAGCCAATATATATCTAATGCACTTCGAAGAAAGGACAGTTTTTATTAGTCTTCCAGAACCTATCTGGTGAGAATATGCTTTTGGCTACCACACAAAAGAGTGGTACTCAGACAATTTTTATATTAGCTTATGTATTAAGCAGCTTGCATTGGCTTTGGTGCAAGACTTGAGTCATATTGCAAATATCTTTTAGAGTCTCTGGTGAATTTTTGTCCTCTAAAAAAGAGGCAGTAAATACACTAAGATTCCACAGATATTGCATTTTTAGGTGGGCAGGGGAATAGTAGACTTTGCTTTGAAAATTTGATTTGAGACTTTGATTTCAGTTGTTCGTTGTGTCTCTTGATGTCAAGGCAAGAGAGATCTGATGCTTTTCTGTACTGTAAATTAGGCTGATACATAAATATCATGAATTGTTGTGAAAAATTGGCAATTCTCAAAAAGATAACAAACTGCCAGTGAGCAGTGTTCATATTGGAATAGAAAATAAATTACCTGTATGCTTTTCAGAGCATCTAAAAAAAAATAAGCAGACAAAATTTCATCCAGACAAATCATCTTAGTCTAAAATTTCCCCCTTACAAGGAATAATTTTATTTAAAATTTATGAGTGGCATACTGCTTAAATCAATAGAAATAAATTACAAGTTTCTAACTTTGATCCAACTGAGCTCTGTAACAGAAGTCTCACTAAGATTTAGTATGTATGAAAGGGATCTCTTGATTTTCATTTATCAGAACTATTTTATATTCTACTAGAATATCTGAATATAATCTTACTTATACTTCTTCCAGCCTTCTTTATCAGATGGTCTCTTTGCAACTCCAGAACACTACAAAGTGTAAACCTCTCAGGCATTCAAAAACAGCAAAAAAAAAAACCCAAAACAAAAGCAGATATTTTGGTACAGTACAGATTGGCTTTCATCTTCCTTCATGGAAATGATCTAAATCTCTGGAATTATGACAGTTTTCTACAAAGAGCAGCCACCAATGCCTTTATGGCAGTAGTGATCTTAATTCAGCAAGTCATAGACATCTGACAACATATAACTGGTTACAAAATAGATATATAGAATGTTTAATCCCCATTAAAATAGCACAGTGGAGTCACATAAAGAAGGAGCTAACTCATGGAACTGATTCCAGAAGGAAAACATACTTGTTATTTTTGGCACATGCTTCTGTTTCTCAAGAGAGGTAAGAAAAAATAATGAATGTGGTAGATGGCTACACTCATAATGTGTGTAGTTGCATGCAATTTTGTAAATGTAGCTTCTCAATGTTTTACTCAATAAAACTGTTTTCTCTTTAATTCTGCAGCCCACTAAAAACTCCACTGAAGATGCTGGATGTTTCTAACTGCTCACTGAACCATGCTGACATGGCCTATTTAGCCAATAGCTTCCATGCTAATCACTTAGAAGCACTGGATCTGAGTGGTCATGATATACCTGAACTTTATCCATCAACATTCTTTAAGCTGCTCAGCCATTCCTCTTCAGTGCTCAGGAGTCTTACCCTGGAGGACTGTAACATCCAAGACACTCATGTCAACATGTTGATTTTAGGTTTAAGCCCTTGCCAGAAATTATATGAGTTTAAGTTTGTGGGAAACCCACTGTCATCCCAAGCACTTAAACACCTTTTCACGTTTCTCTGTGAATTGCCAATGCTGAAAAATGTGGAGTTCCCAGTTCCGAGGGACTGCTACCCTATTGGCATCACCTACCCCATTGACGATGCCAGTATTTGCAGATTTGATCACCAAAAATATGAAAGTGTAGCAGAGGAGCTTAACCTCATTTTACTCCAAGCAAATAGGGAGGATGTGAAGGCTTCAACACCACTCTTTGGCAGTTATGACGCAGCTGTTCAGGAGACGAACAATGAATTGGGAGCTTACTTGATCAAGTCCTTCAAAGAGACTTTAGAAAAGTTCACTACTTCTTTTAACAAAATGAGTTAAAGTTGTAACATAGCGGTGATGATATGCTCTGTCAAATCAGGAGTTAATTTAGTCTCTCCTAGAACTGCACATTCAATCACCAGTTGTGAATTTTCTTTAATTTTTCAGCTGAATTCATTATTGTTTGGATAGCCTCTGATCACCTGAGGTACTGTAACTTATGCTGTATTTATTGCATGCACTACATGCTCACAAGAGGGGAGGACACTTAACAGCTTATTATTTTATACAAAAGAACATTGTTTCTCAGTATAGCAATAAGTATTTAAACTTGACTGATTTCTTACACAGATTCCTCTGGAGTTGGCAGTGAGGCTTGTAGCACTGCAGAAAGGACAGGAAAGTCCTTTCCCAAGTCCAGCAGGATGTCCCAAAGGTTGTGCACATATCCTCACCTGTGGCTCCCTAAACTCATTTTTTTTTGCCCTGGGCCTTCTGAATTCACCAATATCTGTCTTATCCAGTATACTCCCAATAGTGGGGGACATATAACAGCCTCCATGTCCCTGTGCCTCTCTCTCTTGTGCAGAGGCAAGCACAATAAATACAATATGTCTAATATATTGTATTGGTGAGAAGTAAAATTCCATACTAAGGAGGCAGCAAACCAAGTGCTCAGCTGACAGGAGAGCATCCCAGCCCACCTATCCCAGAAATATAAAGCAGCACATGAGAGCTCTCCTGGTGCTCTTGAAATGTGTATTTTAGAAAGGTGGATCAGGACAGTGCTGCACAGCCATGCTTGTCAATGCCAACTGGTAAGTGCCTCAAGCCACTCCATGGAATCAGCTTCTTGGCTGGTACAATGTACCCTGCTGCCTTCAGCTGCTTTAAAGAAAGTCTAGGACAGTGGTAATACTGAAAAAAGAAGAGTGTTGAAAACATACTAAAAAAAAAAAAGCATCCAACATCAATATAAAACAATGTGGAAAAGGGACAAGGCTGGTTGCTCAGTGACTAGAAGTTCATCTGTGTACAACACTGCCTTCTTCTGTCAGGACTGTGTGTTCTGCTACAGACTTGCAACCAGTGTGAGGAAGAATCACATTTACTCGTCAACCTCCAGTGCGAGAAAAGTATTAGAGTGACAGAGTAAACAGAATCACAGACTTCACATATGCTGTGTTGGAGCATAGGTGAAGGGGTTAACAGGATGTCAGGATAGAGCAGTAAGGACACAAAACACACATCTGAAGAGTACTATAATGGGGGATGAATGGTAAAGAACTGTCATAGTCTACTCAACTTCTCACCTGTAAAACTAGAGACTTAGTTAGCTTCTAGGTAATCAACAAAAAAGAAAAAAGAAAGCTCAGGTTAATACCCAGTGCTGTGTCATTAAATACAATCTACCAGTTCATGAAAGCTTGATCAAAAAGCACTGAAAGTGAACGTGGTAGCAGTAGTTGAGGTGACATCATAGTATTAGAGATCATTATTAGGATAACAACGACAATTTATTTGAAATAATACTGGACTTTATCATCTGAGGGTAAGGAAACCGTTTCATTTAGGCAGTGCTGGTTTGTCAAGCTTTCTGTTTATCCACAATAAGAATATGCAAGCAATTGCTAACCTAATTTTCAAACCTCCCCCCCCCCCAAAACAAAACAAAACAAAAAATTAATGGACTGAGTACTAAGCAAAGCTTACAGGTTCCAGAGTGCGTTTAAATGATTTTTTGGATGTTTTCTTATGTTCCTCCTTCCAACATGTTTTACTGATTAAACATATGATGCGAAATTGAAAGTGAATGGACATGACCTGTTTATGTTTACAGAGCACCAAGAAAAATAATAAATAGTAATCTAAGTTGTAAAGCAGCTGTGATTCAGAAAACGCCAGAGTTGGGTTCCACATGGCCTTGCATATATTTGGGCAGAATTCCGCATGGTCCTTTGTTCTTGCCTCTACTCTACCTTTTCCTCCCTCTGACCTTGTCATTCTTTTCATCCTAGAGTTGAACCACTTCTCAACCTGACCTAAGTAATTTGAATTTTGCTATGCAAAAGATCTCCTCCTTTGGGATGAGTAGTGGCACTTGCTCTTGCTGGGAGAGAATACTCTTTGTATTGTAGCTGCGAATGTGTAGTGATTCCTCCCCTTCCAATCTAACAGGTTGTACCTGGAGGTGAAGGTTGGCAATTTTGGAACATATTGTGGTACAAAAGCCAGTCCCTGCCTTTTTCAGTACACACAAAATAGACAGTTCTTACTTCAGAATATTCAGATGCCTTACAAAGTCTGCTGTCTATGCAGCTTTCTCCTTCCTTAAGGCCAGTCATGGTCCACCCCTCTATTTTATTTCCACCTTTTTCTGTACCCCACAAACTCTTGCCCATCTTCCATTTTCAGTCCTCCATCTATATGCAGGGTCCTGGGCCAGGAGAAGTATGTAGAGACCATAGCTTTCATTTTAGTGCCAAGTTAGAGGATCACCACTATGTCTTTTCCAAATATTCCCTTTGAGCCTGCAGTATGGAGTTCATTGCATTACAGAAGTGGTGTCCGTGCAGCACTTCATGCAGCATAGCAGTGAATGACTTAACAACAGTTGGAGCACATGGATCCATGTGCAGAAAGGTTTGGGATCCTCTTCCTGGGAAGCCAGCTGTTCTGCAGAAGCACACAGACATGTTCAAAGTTTTGTGATCTTCTAAAATGCATTTCAGTGGGATTGAAGCAGAAGTCTACAATTGCATGTTACAGTTTTATTGTAAGAAATGTAGTGTATAGAATGCATAACCTGTGTATCAGTACTTTGAATAGTGTTAAATCCAAAAGGCCAAACTGCAGTGAAACACTGCTGATATATGAGAACTAATTTTTTGACAGTCTTCTAGGCTCCAGTTAAGGCTGCCCAGCATGACTGACAGAGAGAGGACAGGAGTTGCCACAACACTGAAACCACACAGGTGTCAATGGAGTGGAGATGTCTGTGTTGTTAACAGAGGTTTATTCAATTCCCTGCTACAACATCTGCTCATGGCATTCCTTTAAGTGTCTGAAGATGAATACTTGAAGTCCCTTGAGGTTTATTTGCAAAAGACACAGAAGAGATGCATGTAGAAAAAATAAATTGAAAAAAACCAGGATAAGACCAAAACCAGTCTTACCATATTCAAGCACATGTTCTAAACACAAAATGCAATAGTGGGTATCATAAAGAAGGTAAAGGCTGACTTTTTTGTTTGAATAAAAAGAAAGGGACTGCTAAGTTTGTATTTTATTCACCATACTTTATTTGATCCACATTTTATTAACCACATTTTTTAAATTATTTTTTAGCATATTTTCATTTCCTTAATTGAGATAGACATTATGCAGCAGCAGTTGCTTCCAAATCTTTCTCTGTTGCAGGGTGAGAATTTCCAGAAGAGCTTTCTGCAGTTGCAATTGCTAAGCTCCCCTATTCAGTAACTGTGTACAGATCGAGTTCAGTTAAATACCTGGTACATAGGATATAATTATTCTACTTTGACAAATTTTATGAAACCGAAGAACAGGTAAGAAATCTCTGTATACTGCACCAGTTATTTTCCTGATTTGGTCTACTAATTTGTGACCACAGAATTTGAAACTGAAGGACAGTCCTTTGCTATTTCTGATCTCTTCATAATTTAAGTCATATTACGTTTTGGCCACACAAAGAGCAGTTTAAAGAAGCAGCGGGGAAAAAAAGATGACAGTCAGATTTTTAGTGTGGAAGAAGCAGCACAGCAGCTGTGTGCTTGGAGATTGCTACCTGAACAACACGGAAGCCTATTAATAGAAGGCGGCAAATAAATACAACTGTTGCAAGAAAGTTGTCATTAATGAAACTGAAACAAGCTTCTTGATATAATCCTACACCTTTCAAATTAATATTCTTTCAATCTAAGGTTGAGAGCTACAGGTCAATTCTTCTGAAAAACTATGAGCTTTGCTTACAAAGCCCCTCTCTCCTTAAAACATGCATCAGTTAACAATGCAGCAGAACTGTATGAACTACTCTTGCAAAGAAACAACGGAAGGAGCTGCTGCTTCTCTCCATACTGCTTTCTAGCAAAAGTATGCTCTGTGAAAATTGTTGTTTGTAGGATAATAATTTATGATGGAAATTTAACACCTGTTTCAACAAACGTGTGGCCAAGTGTCCAGATCTGCCTCTGCTTAATCCCAAAAGATGCAATTGTATGCATTATTTTCTAATTCTTTTTTTTAAAATAGTCTGATACCTAGACAAAGCACCTTTAGTTTTGAAGAAAACAAACACTTCCTATTGAATTACTCCAGAAAATTTTGCAAAGTGATTATATAGAGCTTTTAATGGATAAAGGTCTAGTTTCAAAGGCCTGGGCAGATGTTACTTTTGCCTTTCTCAGTAAAGGAACATAATCTGTGTTAAGAAAATATTTTCCACCCCTGCAGATGGACTTATAAACCTTGAGCAGCTTAAATTTCAACTAACAAAACCTCTGTCAATTTTTATGGGCTACATATGGGCTATGCCTGAGCTTAGCAGCTTACTTCTAACATATACTCAATTACACACAGGAAATGGGTCTGAACCTGTAGTATCTCCCCAGAGAATGTGTCAGTGGCCACCACTTTTAACGTAAAACAATAAAGAAAAATAATATTGACAGGGTTTTTTAAAGTTTTTCAACAACTTCACAGCATTCATTTCAGAAAAAGCCACAGAAATTGTTGCACAAAATGAGCAATAAAAAGCTCAATGCAGGTGGATGCATCATCCCATGCAGATCCATGATGCTACTGACAAAACCACACCAAATACTTTGACTCCTTAGGGTAACAGAAACAACTTTCAAACATGCTCTAAATGTGAACTCAAGTACTTTTTTACCTTTTGCTGGCCTCCTGTCAGCCACGGGAGTCCTGGTTTGCAGCTCTCAATGCAAACAAAAATTGGGTCAATTTGCTGCTGGAGAAGATGAGGAGCAAGGGCTGGGGCAGGGGAAAAAGGGGAATAAGAGCCCAAAGGCATTGAGGAGTTCACAGCAGAACAAAGCCACTCCAACAACATGTCCCACATCATGTCATGTTTATCTGCAGCCAGCAACATACCATGACTAAACTTGGGGTTTAATCTGCATAGGGAACAGCAAACAGATCTTTCATGCCAAAAACCTCTGTGGGAAACAGGTAACCCAATTTTGCAAGAATTTGCCCAGCTGAAGCTGGGCAGGGAGATTGGGAGGGAGAATGGGAAAAGGAGGCTAAAAGGTAAAAAATGAAAAGCTGATGCTCAAAGTTCAGTGGTTTGTTGGGAAATATTGAGCTCCATACCAAGACAGCTATAAAAAGTGAAGAGCATGGTAACACTCTTGCTTGTGTTGGCTATCTGCCAAGTTTTGAAATAAAACGTTCCACTCTACTACTAGATGAAATTTAGCTACTTCTGGGGAAAAAAAAAAAAATCCTCATCCAGAGGGTGTATTTTGAGTGTTTCTCCTTCCTATAGAGACTTAATTTAGCATTAAGCTTCTCAAGCGTAAAGAAATGCTGAGTCACAAACTTCTTCCCTCCAGGCTCTCACTCATGGTACACAGGTCTTGATTTCTACCCTTCAGACTCTTACTCAGGAGATACACAGGTGTAAGTTCTAGCTTCCATGCTGTTACTCAGGACATACTACACAGTCTGTGCACTTGTGTGCAGGGTCAGGAAGAGAGCAGACAAGCACACTGCTTAAAATGTCACATATTAAGGCTCTGAAATAAGGAACACTTCGCTTTAAGATGGGATGGGATGAGAATTTGTATCCAAATTAAATCAGAAGGCCGCTGTGTGTTAACACCAATTCACTGCTCTCCCTTCTCACTTCCCTCTAATGCTTTTACAAAAAAGGGAAGAAAAGCAATGATTTACAGACACCAATTCAGCACTGTTCCAATAGCAATGTCAGTCTGCGTTCTAAACAGAAGACTGCAGGACTCGGAGACAGATTGTGGTGGATGCTGGTGTTTGGATGACAGTAAACTAAAAATCAACTGATTATTTACCTAATGTCTTAAAAATTACTTAAAAGTTGATTACTGTGAAATACTATCTGCCTGGGTATTGAGAAGCATCATTCACTTGTTATTCTGAAGTTAAGAAGCAAATGGTGTAGGATAACCATCAGGGTAGAGGTATCCTGTCACCTTATCTCTCACCCTAGGAATAATAAGCAGATAGAAGGCGGAATAATAAACAACAGCAGCAATAATAAATCAAAAATATCAGCACAATTAGTCTAAATGCAAAGAATTGACAGCAAAAAAGTAAAATATTTTAGCATTTAGATGTAAACAAAGAGCCACCACAGATGTCAGGGGATGAGGAAACGGCCCCAAAATACCACGATTACAGCAAACAGTCACTCTGAGCACAACAGAACTGGTTGGGTGCTCCTCAGCACGGCACCCGAGCATAGCACAGGCAGCTCCCATGAGTGCCACAGCAATCCTGTTTAAGAGCATGACTTCTGTCACACAGGATGAGTCCACATCAATATTGAGTCCTGTTGCACTGAAACTAGGGGGGGGAAAACAAACTCCAGAGGCTTAGTTTCCCTTTGGGTCAAATTAACCTTTAACTAGTTCAACTACTGCTCTTCAACAAAATAAAGTTTATGGCAACAAAAAGCACATTCAGACATTTAGATACTGAAATGACACTGAGGCAAATGGGATAAGTGGGATTACCACAGACAATGGAGGGAAAACCACATCAAAAGGAGAGAGCCTGTGCACTGGATTTGAATTACAAAATAACTGCGGAGCCCACAGACACCAAATGCACAGAAACCAAATCCACTGCCCTAAGTCATCAGTGCAAAAAGGCAAAGTCAAAACACGATGTAAATACTAAATACATGTGGAAATTGAGCTGTGAGTGGCAAATGAAAACTAGAAAAAAAATCTGGAAGACCAACAGGCTGTAGTTTATTCAGTTAATGTATTTTTAGTGGACCGAAGGAGCGGTCTGTGCCGTCACACATCAAACAGTGCCCACTTGGTACCAAAACCGACCTTGGTTAATTTTACCAGCAGCCGATCCCCCCCACCAAGGTTCTCACCCCTCGATAGACGGGTGCCGAGGGGGTGAACTCGCCGTAACAGGCCGGAGCACACGTGTGCGGTTTCACAGAAAGGGGAGCCGGGGGGAAATGAGGTGCTGGCTGAAGGGCCGGGCTGAGGGATGGCTCAGGACCAGGCACCAAGCGCGGTCAAGGGGTTGCCGGGGGGCAGCACCGGGACGGCCCGCACCGAACGCCGCAGCCCTCTTCCCCCGCTTCTTTGTACAGACTTCGCGCCCTGGCACCGCTGCCGGTCCGCCCCTCATTTACACACCCCCTCTCAAGCCTGGCCCAAAACACCTGTTTCTGCCCCAAATAACGATTTGAGGGTGAATGGCGGGGGGGAGGGAAGGCTTGGGGCTGACATTGAACCCCGCCAGTCGGAGGCGCCCAATCGGGAAGGCACCTTGGTGTCCGGGGTGGGTCTCACCCTCTCATTAGAGCAACGCTGCACAAGGTTTTCCAGCAACTAGAAGCTGGGTTAAATGGTAGTTAAATGCAATTTTCAGTGATTTTATGCAGAACATCGTGTTCAAGGCCACAGAAATCCCAATTTCCACTTTTTAAGAGTGATTGTAAAAACAAGTTTTAAATAAAAACTCTCACTGCCTTTTGGTGGATAGGAAGGGCCAGGCCATATGAAACCCCAAATCCACGTGCTGAGCAATGAGCTCTGACCCTCGGCAGTCTTCTGCAACGCTGGGAGCAGCGTTTCCCTCAAACGGAGCCATATTACAAAAAAGCCCCAGGCAGCAATTTCCAACTCCCAAATTTCCCACATCACCCATCCCAGTCCTGGGGCAGCCCTCACATGGTGGGTGAAAACACTTCAACCCTGTTTCTTAGTTTGATTTTTTTGCCCAACTACAAGCCTCCATTCCATGTGGAGTCTACTTTCCTGTGGAAGTCTCATTCCCCTGTGCTTCCTCAGTCACTATGTGAAGCCTCTGTTGTCTGTGATGCCATTGTTCATATTGCCAGACTATGTTGAGTGTCCTTCCTCTTTGATTCTAGGGGCTCAATGTGATTCCAGTGTTTCTCTGGGACCACCGTTCCAATAAAAAGCTTCTTTCCTTTTGGAAGTCAATGAGCCTCTGCCTCCAGCAGAAGACTCCTTCCAGTGGGATGTCAAAGAACCTCTCTGAGGACTCCTTCCTGTGTGATCCAGAGTGCCTCAGTGATGCTAGAGAGCATCTCTGAACTCTGCTTCTAGAGAGAAGCCAGAGACAATCTTGAGAGCTTACTTCCTCTGTGATGCCAGAGTATTGTGAAACCTACTTCATGTGTTTTGAGTGAGCCCTTGTGAAGACTCCCTCCTGTGATGAGCTTCCTTTCATGCAGAAGATTGTTCTCATGTGTTGACAGATTCACTTGTTGAAGCCTGCTTGTCCAGTGAAGCCTCTTTCCCTTGTGAAGACTGTTTTCCTTTAGAAAGCTCATTCCTGGGTGATACCAGAATCCTCTTAGTTGCGAGAGTACCTGTGTGAAGCCTCCTTGCCTTCTGAATTCAGAATTAACCTGTAGAGACTACTTACCTTCTTCAGCCTCCTCATCCTGTGAAATTTCATTTCCCAGTAATAATAAGAGCCCCTCTGAAAGTGACCTCTTTCAGTGAAGCCTCTTTACATTGTGTTGTAAGATTCTATTTTTAAAGCCTCATTCTTCAATGCTTAAGAGTCTCTTTCTTACAGCACAGTCAGTCTGTCAGGCTTCCTTCTAGGGAGAACACTGTCCGTCTTTGGAGCTTCCTTGCTGTAAGTGACCTCAATTCCCTGTGGGAGACTCCTTCCCCTGTGGTGCCTCAGTCCGCGTGTGAAAAGCCCGACAGCTGTGATGACAAAGTCCCAGTGGGAAGCCTCCTTCCCTTCTGCACTCAGAACTACTGTGTCGAGCCTACTTACCCTCTTGAGCCTTCTCATCCTGGGAAGCCTCGTTTCCAAGTGCTGCCACATTCCTTCTCCGAGCAGCCTTTTCTAGTGAAGACTCCTTACACTGTCATGCCNCTGGCCCCTATGGGTGGTGGCTAAGGTGTTCTCAGCTCCCCTGATTGGACATATGCTAATGTCCCAAAGTGTTATTTACCCGAGCCCAGGAAAAATAAAGCTCTCTCTTTTCCTGCCCATCCGTTGCTGTGGTCTCTGTGCTCCGTCTCAGGGCCCGAGAGGCCATGGGGCAAGGGATCCNGGACATATGCTAATGTCCCAAAGTGTTATTTACCCGAGCCCAGGAAAAATAAAGCTCTCTCTTTT
>VXAY01003865.1:118674-132679 GCA_013399855.1 Oxyruncus cristatus | reverse complement strand
TATATTTATTTTATATTTATAATATAATTTAGTGGTCCCTGCTAAAATAAAGGGAAACTTCCTGACATATGAAAAAATCCAAGTGGTGGCAATCCAAGTTTTGTTGATTCTATTAAGATTGATTGCATACCACAAGTTTAAGGACAATGATGAACTACAGCAACTTTTATTGCTATTCCAATCTACCTTCCCTACAGCCTTATGGGAAAGTAAATTATGTCCTTATTGTTGATGGTGGGTGCTCATCTGAATAATGATCCATTGATCTAAGCAAAACATAACCAAGTTCACAAGATGCAATAAAACAATACAACAATTTCAAAGCAAGACTCAAACATAAGAAATAACAAGACATTTCACCCATTTCCTCTACTTACTCCATACTTACCTAAAAATAGTATATTAAAGCTTTATCAGGAAATCCCACTTTGACTGGGGTTGGTCCAGCTATTCACGGTACGCTGCCATCAGTAGTAGGAAATCCAGATAGGCATTGTCCTCATCAAAGTACCCTAGGAAGGGAGCTCACAAGTAAATGGACTTGAAAATATTCCCATATTTAGCCTACTTAATTTTCTTCTTCATTTAAACTAATTGTGTATAAATAAAATAGCTGTTAAGACTAATTCTACTAAATCTACCCTAAATTGTCATCGTTGTTTTGCGTTATATTATGGGTCAATAAGGAAAGGAAAAATAGAAAGCATGGGTAATGCCTAAAAAACACCCAATCTTTCTAGCATTCCTTCATAAAATTGTGCTAAAATAAACACTCTCAGCAAGCACTTTTTAATTTAAATGCTACCTATATTCTATAGTAAGTTTAGATAAAGATTGAGTTTATTACAAGGCTCAAGAATCTTCAAAAAAACTTCTTGTTTGTTTATAAAATACCAGAGTCCCTTGAAAAGACGTTGTATATGGAAATTACTAGTGGATGCATATGAAAATTCAGAATTTCAGTTCTATCGGAAAAAAATGCTACCCGAACATAAAAAATATATATTTACTTTCTAGAAATCAATTAGAAACAGGAAAGAGAAAAAATAGAAATTTTATGCTTAAGAAATAGGGTAAGATGAGAGTTCCAGATTTTATACTATAAGACAGGGTAACTAAGATGAAGAAATAAACATGAAGTATACATCTTACTGCAAATATGATACATTTGTATACATACACACAAATATAGATGTATATTTGTACACACACCAGAATAGCTGGCAACTTTTCCATAGTTTATGAGCTTAAGAATACTTCATTAGCTCTGCCAAGTGTAAGCAATTCAGTAAAAAAATGTTGCCTGCTCATTTCTGTCTTTGTCCTGTACCCTGAAATTGCTATCTTACATGGATAAGAGATATAAAAATTCAATTGACTATTTTGGGAAATGGCTGTTGGGAGTTATCAAAGATACTACCTGTTTTGGGAGAAGCCTTAATTGACAAGAAAAGCACAGATATTGTAAAAGGTTTTCATTTAACTAACTGTACAGGGACATCTTGCATAGTAAAGAGAAGCACCTGTAAATCCCATTGTTCCCTTCTGCACCACAAATGCACAGACCAGGTACTCAGCTCATGCAAATTAGTGAAGCTTCATTGATTTTGCAGAGATTATGCATGGGTAATGGCATTGTACTACAACCTGAGAAAAAGTGGAGCTATAGCCCTCCTGCTTTCCGGGGGCCATAATCTTCACTGATTTAAAGCTAGATTTCCCCATGGTTGATTTGTTTATGGTACTGAAACCAAACTCCTTTGCACAGGAACAGAAATCTATGCCTTCTGCTGATTTTTAAAGCTTTTCACAGCCTTCCCCCAGGTGAAGACCTTACCTACTCTCAATCCCTGGGCTAGTCCATATTCTGAAGATCCAGACCCCTCCTGACTGCCAGAGCCCAAAGAATTAATACAGTCAGGACATCCCTTTAGGTGACTTACAATCACTGTGTTTTGGAGAGTTACAGTCATTGGATTTGAAAAACAAAAGAAATAGAAAAGAATTATTTTACTCTTCTGTTTAGTGCCTTATCTAAAAATGTTTGTCCTTTCACTGACATCTCTTACTTTAAATCACTCATGCAATACATAACAGCCATTTATTACAGTGGAGGGCCAGCTCCTAGTGGTCTCATCCAGTTAGGGCAAACTTAAAGTACTGTTTCCTTCTACTCCCTCCTTCATCAACACTTTTGATGGTAGTGAGTAAAAATGCCTTTATACATAGTGGGAGAGGTTTAATAATATTTTCAAGCTTTACAGAAAAGGAAATCTCCCTACACTGCTGTTTTTTGCTAGGAGCCTCAATAGATGCATTTTTCTGATCATTCTAATAGGAATAGTCAGCATGCATTCCTTATATCCCTTCTCAAAAATATAGGGTTTCATGATGGAATTCTTATGTTCTCACTGCCTTAAAGTGCCCCTTTAGCCACCAAATTCAGATCAATGTCTAAAATCCTGTTCCATTTTCAAGGGATGAAAGAGTTAATTAATCCTTGGCATCAAACATCAAATCTCAAACAAGATCTCAACTTTCACAGGAAAGATGTCATTTCCTTCATATCAGGCAGATGAGCTGGCAGACGTATCTGCAATCTTGGGCTTTGCATGTTGTAGCTATTAGACTTTACAGGATGCCATCAATTTTCTTTGGTTGTCTCTACAAAGAGATTTTCACCATCTCCCTTTACAGCTGTTCATCTAAGAGACCCCAGAAGTACTATTTAAAAAGGCAAGTGGGGCAATATTTATTTCATCTTTTTTGACTGGGGCTAAAGAAATATTAACTGGATTAGTTAACAAATTTTATTTATCTGTTTCCTTTCTGTTAAGTTTTGGGTACACCAAAAGCAGCAAAATCAACACTCTACAATGAACTTTTGCTTATGGAACGGTCCTGCCCCATGCACAAGTTGCATAACATACTTTAGGATACAGAAGCTGTAGGGGAAAAAAAAAAAGACCTGTAGAAGTGATCAAAAACATCAAGAGCTTCAGGCAGCAGATCAGAGACTGAAAAAAGCAAGTAAAGCTGGGTTTGCAAGGTGAAAACACACTTGACATTGATCTTCTGCCAAAACGTTGACGTGGCATGGGATCAGCAGAGAACAAGGTCACGAAGCAACTTGAAGTTTATTGACATGAATCTTAACCAGACAAGGACAACAGGTCTCTTTCATATGAATCATAAATGACTTTTAAAAATGCATGAATAAACAGCTCAGGAGGATGACAAAGGAACATTTAACCTTTTAATTGCTGATTTAGGTCTACACCCAAGTTCAAATGCTATTATTGTCAGAAATCTCTAGGAAGTCCTTTTGTGATTTATTTTGGTGATCTTAGTCCAGACCTACTGGGTACATTTTCATATTATGAAAGTTACCAAATTATCAAACCAGCCAACATTTACTCTGAGTGTTTGTTCATTCCTGACGAATTTCTACAGAGATTCATACTGTGTCTTTCATTGTTTGTTCTGCATACTAATAATCTTGGAGATTGTTTGGATAAGACGTAGCTGCATGTGGAAACTGATGATACTGTAAACTACTGCCATGAAACAGCAGGCCTGTGAGTCCCCTCTGGGACTTGGGGAAATAAATAAAAAAAAGCTTTATGCACATTTTTTTTTCTTTATTATCTTTTCTGAAATTGCAAGTAACAGATGCATAATTGTAAAGATCACATGGCAGGCTACCAGATATCATCCCTCAAGCAGCACCCTTTCACTTCTGTAGGTAAGTTTACATTCAGGGGACAAAAAGTTTACAATGCTGCATTTGTGTTACTAAAGACATGTTAATTAATGGGCATAAGAATTTCAAAAGGGCTTAAGTAACAAAATACGTAAATATCTTTGAAAGTCGTTCAGACATAAGAGCACCAACAACTTACACAATCCAATGATCCAGCACTAAATTAGCATAAAATCATAATTAAACCAATATAAATGAAAATTTTTGTTTCCAGATATTAAATTTTCTTCATCAATCAAAGACTCTTGACAAGCTTCAAAAAGGTCTGTTTTCAAACATTAATTTTATGGTTATGCCATTGATGATGGAAAGGCAGATGATCAGTTTGCTAATTACGTTTGTTTTTACAATGTTATTATATGTTAGAGTTCTGTGTTGTGTGAGATTTGAAAGCATTCAAGGAATTACCACGGTAAAAAATATATATGTTTTTGAGCCAATTATGTTTCTCCATGCAAGAGAATTTAGTCTCAGCAGCTCATTTTACAGAATTGAGAGATCACAGGAATGAGTGCTGTTTCTCTGATATCCAAACACACTGCTACATTATTGATTTCTTCGACAACAAAGAAACCCAATGGCTTATAAGGTCACTTACAACACCTTGCTTTTTGCAGAGATAACTATTTTCTTCCTTCTTGAAAGCATCTGTAAGATCTTAAAATGTTACAGGAAATAAGCTGCCTGTTACACTTAAAAGCCTGTGGTGTCACAGAAATTCTCAAAACAAGGTTGAGGGTGAAATGCAGTGTTGCATAAATTCTTTCCTTTGTCATTACCACAGCTTTAAAATTTTCTGCCAAAGGAAAGTTTCCTTCATTATTAGTGCAGATAGCTAGATGTTGTAGTTTGATTTGCTTTCTAATCCAATTTTTAATTAAAAGAAAATCTTTTGATGAGAGATCTTCTATATTTCCTTTCATCCTGGAATCTAACATTTTGGAAAAGATAAAGAATCACATGTGCTAGTAGCTTTTTATTCTTTTATAGGGAGATTTTTTTGCCCTTGTGCCCCAAAGACTTCTGTCTCATGGAAATATATGAAATAATGATTTTTAAATTAATTTCTTGATGCCTATTTATTTACGTAAATAGACATCTTACTTAAAGAAACACCTTCAGCTGTTTCAATATGACAATGTTCCTTATTTCCATTCTCAAAAATGTCTATTTTACTCAAAAAATGTAGTAACTTCCTTTTCCACTATGCCCTTCTCATTTTTCTTTCTATCCTGGAAACCTTTAGCAAGACAAGTTAATTTGTGCTCTTTTTTTTGGTTGGTTTGTTTGTTTGTTTGTTTGTTTGTTTGTTTGTTTGTTTGTTTGTTTTTATTTTGTTTGTTTGCTTTTATTGGATTACATTACTTCTGTTAGACAGCTATTGAATTACATAATGTGCTACATCAGGTGAACAGACGCTTGTCCTCTTTGCAGCAGCTTATGCTCCATAGTCCCAGTTTAGCTGGGAAAGTCTCCTCTAGTTGCGGTCTGTTATTTTTGTTCAACATTTACACCTTTCCAGTGGTATCAGGGTGCCAGTCTCAAGTAGCCAGCACTTTTCACACAGAACATGGAAATTATGGACAGTAAACGTGCATGTCTTTTTCCTCCCCAACGAAACTTGGCAGATGTGTATATGTTAAGGGGAGAATCCCTGATGCCTGGCACTGCTGAATCCTAGTTGAAAGCCAAGAGAGATATTTCACAGTTAAAATAAGTCAGAGTTTGTAGCAACATTGTATTCACTCACTCTAGAGAGACTTCATGCAGGTAAATGGATGAAGAAATCCTGCAGTAGCAATGAAAGCATAAGGGAAATTGGTACAGTGATCAGTGACCCTAACATGTCAAATCTACTACCTATTATTATATACATACTCATTTACGATTGTCCATGTTTTATTGACCTGACGTCAGCTGAAAGACACAAGCTAACACTTCTGGTTATTTCAGTGGAGGAGAGAATGCTCCTAAGATACGGATACAAACATGACAAGCTCTACAGATAATATGAATAAAAGATGTACTGGTTCCTGTTCTGGGGTGAAAGAATCTTTAAAGAAATATTTTTTTCTTCAGAGAAAAACAGCTTTTCCTGAGCAGTAAAACGTTCAAAAGAATCCTGTCTTTTTGATTACTTACAGCATTCTGAAGGCACTGTTCCTACCCTTGTTAATCTATGTGATTGACAAGGTCTACATTTGACTGCATTTTTACTTCATTAGACAGCTCTACTTTTCATTTTAAATAGTGAAACAAATCCATTGCCACGTAAGTGTTTCAATGTTGTCACTAGACCTGTGCTGCAGCAATTTAAAACTTCAGAAAAACATGTGGGATTGAATCACATTCTTCTGTTTAAAAAGGCCTGAGATTTAAAAACTCACATAAAATTTAACCCTAAAAGGACACTGTTATATACATAAATTGCTCTGGCAAAGAGAGCAGAACAGTGGATCAGTAACTACTTGTTTTATTATAATTTGTTATAATTTAAAAGTAGTCTGAAGAATTAACAAAATAGTAGTCTTTGAATAATAGAATGGTTTGTGTTTGACAGGACCTTAAAGATCATCTCGTTTTATGGACAGGTACATCTTTCACTGGACCAGGTTGGTCAGAGCCCCATCCAGCCTGGCCTTGAACACTCCTGGGAATAGGGCATCCACAACTTCTCTGGTAAACCTGTTCCAGTGTCCCATCACCCTCCCAATAGAGAATTTCTTCTTAATATTTAATATAAACCTACTCTTTTTCAGTTTAAAGTCATTCCCCTTGTCCTGTCACTACATGCCCTTGTAAATAGTCTCTCTCCATCTTTCTTGTAGGCTCTCCTCAGGTACTGGAAGGCCACAATGAAGTCACCCCAAAGCCTTCTCTTCCAGGCTGAACAATCCCAATTCTTCCTAAAAGGTACTCCATCCCTCCAACCATCTTGGTGGCTCTCCCCTGGACTTGCTTCAAAAAGTCAATGTCTTTCCTGTGCTGAGGACCCCAGAGCTGGATGCAGCACTCCAGATGGGTTCTCATCTGGTGTGTCATCTTCTTAGATCCGTTTCATTGCTTTATCTTGTGCCTAATCCCTGATGGGTTTACATGTTAGCCCATGAAATTAACATTCAGATGAATGGTATTAGGAAATCAAATTAGTCAAGTAGTACTTTTAGTATACTTTTTGAGTATCCAGAAATCTCCTCTTATCCAACCACCTTGACTCTGAAAACCTGGACATGAACTACTGTAAAAAAACCCAAATCGATAGATTTCTGCTTAATATTCAGGTTGAGACTGGTACATTATTGGATGCATTTTATGATAAAAGCCAGCATAGGACAAAGTAGAACATCCAGCAGATATTGTTCTCTTGCAATTAGTGTAAGGAGTCTAAACAACTATCTAGAGTAGACATCTAACTCAGACTGCTCAGTTCAAGAGCTCTCACTTAATAGGTTAAATATGCATTCATCCCCTTCCTTCCACAAACACAAAAGTCATGCCCAGCAGCACAGCTGCATGCCATTATATCTGCTACTGCTTTAGACTCTCTCTGTTGAGACTGTTTTGGCTTCCATTACATGCTGCATCATGTGCTCCTGAACACTCTGCACCCACTGGCTGAAGGTGTATTTTGCATTCTTTTTTCCCTTCCAAAGTGGCAAATACTTTCTCAACCTTCACAAGCTTCAGTCTTGCAAAGGTTGAAAAGCCATTAGCCCCATTGCAAAGTCTAATTTCTTTGTAATCTAAAGTCGAATAATATTTTGTAGCATGATCTCAGTCTTATGCTGCACCTTCATTGACCGAATAAGTTACAAGACTAGTTATTCTGTCTTGTTTTGAACACAGAACCTCTTCTGTTTACACTGTCCTTTATTAACTTTCCTGTTTAAACATGTCTTAGAGTGACATTCATATTTTGGTCTCTCATAGTCAGATGCTTGACTTTGAAGGAAATCTGGCAGGACCCTGAATCCCCTAAGGTGCTTTAGTATCCTCTAAAATGCTACCATCAGTTCTCTGAGGCTTGTTTACACTGTGTCCTCCTGCTGGCCTGTAGTCTCAGCTCTGATGGGACATTTAACTGCACTTTGCTTCTGCTTTTGTATTTAGTTTCTCAGTCAGATTTATTCATTCCTTTTATATCTGAGGTATCCCTTAGAAGCTTGGAGCCTGGCAGAGGTGCAGACCACCAGTGACTCGACCTATGTACTACTGAGAAGTTCCAAGACACCTTCTCTGATGTGACATGTACTGCTCAAAGGGTGTCATCATCCAAGCTAGAGTTACAGCCACATGTGTGCTGTTCCTCAGCAGACACAGGCAATCTCTGCACATACAAAGCAGATGCCATCTCATCCTGCTCAAGTTGCTGGCTGGCTGGTATGGCTAGCATGGCTAGCAGGGTACTGAGCCTACCTTATGAGGCTCAGCACTAAGGTAACACAAGCACACAGATTTTTGCCATCCCAGAGCACCAGCAGAGAGAGCTATGCACTGAGCAAAAAGGAGTATAGATATAACCCTGAGCCTGGAGTAAATTCTGAGGCAGAATAATGCCTAAAACTGCCCTTGAAGTGTGTGGGCTGCTCACTCTGAACACCTTCTCTTCCCTTCCCAAATCTGTCCATGTCTCCAAGCAGCAGTTTCCCTCCCTAGTTTTTGAGTCCATGCAAGGCAGATTGCTTTCACAGCAGCACTTGCTCACCCTTAATTCAACATGCTCTATTTATTCTTTGGACAACAAGTTCCTGTGGCAAGACTATACTTCCTAATTCTGTACTGAATGGGGATTTTAATGATGGGGAACAAAATCGACCCCTAAAGAGTTGTTAGCCATAATGTCCTTTTTGAAGTGGTTATTTGTCATTCACAGTAACAGGTCTACACAATTAGCATGTGATCGTCATGCGTTTAAAAATAAAGATGAGGGAGGGGACATTCTCACCCTGATGGAAATTGCTCCCACTTTGTAGAGTTTATTGTTTTCTTGATTGTAGAGAGGTTACAGGCTGCAGCAAAGCTCCTGATGAATAACCCTTATTATGTATTACATGCTGCATGATTTATGCTGAACATGGCACCTTATGATCTGTATTTCCACCATCCTTTCATAATGCTTTTGTGACTTAGTTCGGCTTGTCCTCTCTTTAACCTTTGTATTCAAAACATATTTACAAATATGCATATTTTACACATTCATATGACATCCTGCCCTCTCGCCTGTTCGCTCCACCTTCAAACACTGCTGGAAGCCCTATAGGTTTTAATACATTCCTGCTTTTAGCTTTTCTTTCAGTATGGACCAAGGATCAAGATGAAAAAAAAACCAAAACTATCATAGCATTGTCCCTCATGAATTGTGTTCATACAAAAGCTGAGAAAAAAGAGAAATACAGCAAACCCATTGTCATTACAGTTTAAAGCAAAATAATCTCCACTAGTCCTCCCATAATTATAGTGGGAGGAAAGGCTAATGCATGTTAAAATAGAATGCTTCTTGCAGACGGGATCATTTAGCAGTACTGATGAGCAAAAGGAGACATAGTAATGTAGGATCAATTCCTTCAGCTATAGTTGTTTACATATGTTGTTCAGTAGCAATGCAGTTTGGTGAATGCAACAAAAACACAATGTGACTTTTACATTGAAGACTGCGTGAATTCTTGAAGATTTTTTTTACAAGTTAACTTTAAAAGTTTCTTAGCTTTCTAAATCGTCTAACCGGTTTAGATCTTTCTAAATCCTTTTGTAAGACACTCAAAATTAGATTGAAGGAAAGTGCTACAGACAAACCAGGTATTGGTATTAGAAGTAGTAGTTTTGTAGCATCAAGCTGAGGACCACTTTTTTTTTTTTGGCCCCAAAATGTCTCCCAAAGAACACTATACTATTATCATCTTGATACATTTGCAGTGTTGTACCCAGAATTGCCTTGGGTAAGATAACCAAGTACAGTAAATATGCATGCAAGTCTTTCTGCCAAGCCCACTTGCTTTTAAGCCTGTTTCTGCCTTAATGGAATTCATTGCTTCCCTAAGCAGCCTTTGTAATTTTCAGCAAGGTCCTTTAACTCATTTAATGTGCAACATTTGTTCATGCCTAATTTGTCTGAGCCAGGCCATGTTTGTGTTTTCCTCGAGTTGCAGAAAGGTTGATTGTGAGGGTGGAACTGCCTGCCTCCAGTGAATATATTTCTTTCCGAATTACAGTAATTACTGCAGGTTTCATTTGGTTGGTGCTCCCCTCCATGCCCCTCCTTGACAAGGTTAACAAGCAGAAGGTAACTGAACATCGAAAGATAAGTGCCTGATCACACAGGCAATTGTTGACAGTGCCATTTCTCTGGTGATGGTGATAACGTTCTCTACTGGATTCTTCTGCAAAGACACGTAGGAATTATGTTTGCAACCCTAAGGATAACTGTAGATGTCAATAGATCTGCATTACACCCAGCTTGAATCCCCAGGAATATGCTTCCTCTTTTGAACAAAGACAACAGAGAAAACAAAAGGTCTAGGGTTTTTTTCCCCTAATTCTGACCCTCGCTCTCCCCAACTGACTTTTTTAAAAAATATATTTATTGTAGACAACGTTTAATGAAAGGTGATAAATTCCATTAAAATCTTTGTATTGACTTAGAATAGCAGAATAGAATCTTTGTTGCCTTCCTTTTTGTCTTTCTGGAAATGTACAAATATATATGCATTTGTGTATTTAAATATATGTGTCACCAGGAATACATACATAATTATGTCTTCATATATCTGTATATGACATCTCTCTCTCCCTTTCTCTCTAAATATGTATATGTATCTAGAAAAGGAAAAGGTAGGATTCTGATTTGCCTTAACAAATACAGTACTACCTTAGAAATCTGATTTGCCTTGAAATATTCTGAAATTAGGTCCCTCATGAAGTAGCTATAGCCATCACTGACCATCTCAATCTGAAGTTGGTGACCTCAAAGTCTTAAATGTGAAATTATGAAAGAAAATCTACCTTTCAATTGTTTTCTCCTGGTGACAACTGCATAATAAGGGAACAGATATTTTAACTTTAGTATTAATTTGCTTTGAAGTACTTCCCTCTTAAAATTTCTCTTACAATACCTTATATCACTAGGCCATTTCATGCTTAATGAACTAGAAGACTTAATATCAAAAACATGTTTTCTAAGAAGAAAAGGTTTGTATTTAAGATTTTTAAAAACATCAGGTATCCCAGTATTCTCTATTAATTACCTCAAAGATTCAAACTAACCAGTTCTGTGTAATTCCTGTCACCTAAGACATTTATAATGGTTACCATATTTTTTCCATGGATTAGGTCACCCCTTGGTCACAACCATAGTAAATCAGACTTTTAGAATCATGCATATTCAGACAAGTGTATAATTTCTGCAACTGCAATTCAGTGTGACTGAATGTTTCTCATACATGAGTTATATAGTGAAAGCTCTCAGACGTGTAAATGGCATATTTGTAACTCTCCTATTATGAAACTAAAAATCTCAAAAGTTTATCAATAACTTATAAATTGATTTCTAATCTGAACTCATTTGCTCATGTTTTACAGAGACGTAACTCGAGTCACTTCCAGAAAGTGACATTTGACTTGCCCTAGTATTAGAGGCGTAAGAGATTCCTTGGTTTAAACAGATGCTCCTTCAGAGCATTTTAAACATGTAATTGGATGTGCAATGTGCTATCAAATATTCTAGGAAATAATTGTTATCTTGAAATTTGTATTAGATGTCATAAAAAACTAACACATAAGGGAATGAACCTCCTTTTCTTGACAAAAAAATTAGAAGAATTTGGTTTCTCTCAGTCTCATTCAATATCTATATAAATAGAGATGCTTCTCCTTGAGCTGGCCCTATTAGAAGCCTATTAAGGGGGAAAAAAAAGCAAGCTCAGCAGATCTCATAGAATTAGATTAAATAAGAAAAAGTGTTGTTTTGAACACAAGCTGAAACAGTAGGCCACAATTTAAAAAGGAAGGAATATGTTTGTGGTTATCCAAAACACTATGACTTCAGAGGGATCACTTACCACACAATTTTTGACCCATTTAAAAATGTAGGCAGACCTGAACAAGCATTTTCTTACCTGAGGAGAAAAAAAACCCAAACAAACACAACAAAACAAAAAAATATGAAAGAAACCCCTCAGACTTTTAAAATATTTGCATAAGCACAGCCTAATTTCTTTATGAAAGGGTTTCAGGTCTAGGTAGCACCAATGCTGGTTCTTCATATGACAGGTGAGAAGTGGACTTGATTTGACAGGCTTGCGTACGTGGTGCAGATCTCTGTGCCACAAATCCCCTCCTATTCTCCTCTGTCCTGACATGCATGGAGTCTGACCTCAGCAGAGGGAAAATCTGATGCCCTTAGAACTCCGAAAGCAACGACTGTAACATGTGGTGTAATGATTGTATGAAGAGCCCCAAGAAATGAGTGGCTAACAGGTCGCTGTTAGAACGGTGTGTAGCTTCGCTAAGCATGAACACCACTCTGTAGTAAGGATGTTAATTAACTCACCTGGGAGGAAAGGACATTCAAACCATTTGCCTGGGACAATTAATGCAGTCCCCAGTCAAAAGACTGGTAAGGTAAAAGCCAAAGCTGCTTTTCACAGTCTGTGAAATGAGGTCAACACAACCAGGAAAGAAATTCAGAGAAACTAAAGATGCCTAATTTATATGCCTGAAGCAGAAAATTGTGAACATCCCCTGTGGTGAGTAACAAGAATGTGTCAATGCTATTCCACAGTAAAAGGATTGTTAACTGCAGAGATGCAATGTAAAGAAAAAAATAACTTCATAAAAAAAAAAAACCTACCAAAAAGCAGAAAATTACTTTTTTCTATCAACAGGTAAACTGTACTTTTTTGATAACAGTGCATACACTGGGAGAAACTAACATAGTGTACAATTCAGTCAAGCTCACAAACTTAAAAGCAAAACTTGTCCTCTGTCTCTTACAATTTAAAAGAAACCCACACAAATTCCACCCAAAAAGCCCAAACCTGGTTTTGTTTTGATAAAGAGACAAAATTAGAGTAAAGCAACAAATTGTGGAGCATGTGCTGCAAAAAAGAACAAATTCTTCAATAGCAACAACCTTTACACAAGGAAACAGAAGAGTATATTCTTGTGGGAGGTGACAATATTTATTTTAAATCACAATATTCTGTTTAAAATCATTACTTGAGAAGACAGAGGGTGGCAAAGAGCAATCCTATTGAGATGTGTTGGCTGCAGATCTCTGAGCCACATTCTCTTAGAGTCAGACTCCCATTTTCCAATGAGCACTTGTACTGCCAAAAATATATTATACAATTTTATCAGTATGTATTTTCTCCCACATCTCTTGGCTTAAGACATTCCTCTTCATATAATACAGTATTACTGACACACAGAAGGATTTTCAGGTCATGGGGCTGCTGTTGATTTACATGTAGATTACTAGTCAGAGCTACACATGCTGCCAAGCTCATTTCGTTCCAGCTGAAGAAGAATATTTCTCAGACATTATTGCAAACTTCAATGGGTTTTCGTTTTTGTAAGAGGTCAGGTTTGATATTATCTTCTGCTTACAAGTATATTTAAGCCCCAGCTAGAGCTTTACACAGGGTCCCCTAACATCCCAAAGGAAGGGTCCTGAATGTAAGGGCTACAAAGACTGAGCACAACTGATGCTTTTTACCTTTGTTTGAGGCCAGTTGAATTGGGTTCCATGGTAGATTCAGCTGGTTGAAATAAACAGAAAACTAGAGTGTTTCCTGAAAATACTAAATAATGTATTACTTCTCTCTGTGCGACTGTGTGATTCCCTTTAATGAGTATTTTACAGACAGTGTTAAGGAAACCTTTATGACATTCTTACTTCCTTTCAGCCTAAACTCCAATTGAATTTCATTTTATCTGGAACTTTCTGCATACAATGAACCACCTTTTCACATGTCACAAAATCTCTGAGGTTTTCTGGATTATCTGCCCTGCACCTTGCAATATAATGATCTGTTTCCTTCACAGTAGTTCCTGGTGGTTTTATCTCTATTTTTACAAGTGTATCCCTCTGGAAGAGGAGCACTAAATAAAGGAGACCTATGAAAAAGACACTACCCACATGTTGTTTACCTTGTAACTGACATTTAAATCAATAAATCACCTATCCTTCCCTTCCCTTCCCTTCCCTTCCCTTCCCTTCCCAAACCTTCCCAAACCTTCCCAAAC
>VXAY01003865.1:90463-118298 GCA_013399855.1 Oxyruncus cristatus | reverse complement strand
CCTTCCCAAACCTTCCCTAACCTTCCCTTCCCTTCCCAAACCTTCCCAAACCTTCCCAAACCTTCCCAAACCTTTCCAAACCTTCCCAAATCTTCCCAAACCTTCCCTTTCTTCTTCCCCTACCTCTGCCTTGCTACTATCTTAGCACAAAATTAAAAGTCTAGTTCATTTTATTTCAAGTCTGTCTGTATTTGTGCCTGAGATTCAGAGATATGTAATACCACTTAATGGCCCCTCAAAACAAGCCATAAGGCTTGACCCCAGCAATCTCCCTCCCAACACAGCAGTGCATACTTTCAAGTGTTTATTCTGTGACATGACAGCTATAAGGGCCACACACTACCCATCCTCTGCATCTGGAGTGATTTCGTCACCCGGAGTGGAAAGACACTGCCTTCTGATGGGGTCTAGACTCGAGGATTTTTATGTGCTCAAACACATTTAGAGAGAGATGCAGAGGCATTGCAGCAGCAGACTCAGCAGCCAAGCCCAAGTGACCCATTAGGTGTGAAAGGGTTTTTGCCTGAAGAGTTCAGGGGTCTCAGTGGGTGAACTGTTGAGCAGTTGCATGCAGCAGGTGGCCTCTCTTGTTTTTACTGAGCATCAGAAAAGATGCTAGGGGGAGAAAAGCCCTTTTAAACACTTGAAATACGGTAACAGTCATGTGTGTGGAGGAAATCCATGTACATATGCCACTGCCTAGTTTTATTGCCTGCAGAAACAGTGCCCACTAGAGAGGACATACAGAAAAAGAACATAGTTATCTTTCCTATAAATTACCCCTTCCTTTCTAAGTCTGCACAATTTGATTTGATGTATTAGATAGCCAGTAGATAAAGGAGAGCTCAATAGACAGTGGAAGCTGCTCAATCTCTGTTTCTGACTATGGTGGTGTTCTGGAAGAGCAGAACTAGCTCCATTGAATAACTTTCTGTCTATTAATTATGAACAGACCTTAAAAGAATGGGAAAGAATCCACTTAAAAATTAATCTGCCAAAAAAGTGCAAACAGTAACCTTTAAGAATGCAGCATTGCTGCATTGGTATTAACACAAGTACTGTCTGAATCCTCAAGATCCCGATGAACTTATATAAGTGTATCTGTGGCAAAATTAAATATATTTCAGTGCATATGCATAGCACATGCCGGTGGAATTGAAATGATATGCAAAAATCCAAAAATATGTCTACAGGCCCATAAAATAGGCAGAAAAAAAAGAATCCAGAGAAACCCATTGCATTTTCACTGTGTACTTTTGCTGTCCTAAAGAAAACTCAAGGCAAATGGCAGTCAGAAAACACTGAATTGATTAGCTGCAAACCTGGTTCCAGGAGCTTTCATGTCACGGCAGACATGACAGACATGTCAGACAGGGAGGGCAGAGGGTCTCAGCAGTGCCTTTCCTGTCAGAGCCACCTTCCTCTGTGTCAGTAACATTGAACTCCCTGGTCTCGGGCCAATAAAGAGAGACTTCATAGTAGGTTTGCTGCTTTCTGCTTAACAAAATCATAGACTAAAAAAACCTTATCTTTACTAAAGCAAAAGTGATATGTTATTAGTTTCTTTGTTTTAACAGAGCATTGCAAATCTGAGAAATAATTGCAAATCGCTTTTCCATGAAACAATTGACCAGTCTTAGAGCTGTAGTTGCCCATGGTGAAACTGTAAGAATTTTTACCATGCTTTCACAAAAGGGCTGAGTTTGGGTGTCCTGGCTCATTATAAAAGTCTACCTGTTTTGCTAATGAAGGGGCAGCCAAAATTTTAGTTACATGGTTCCAAGCTGGAAGACATAGAAACCACTAGGTACTTTATTCATAAATTTGAGGGAAATAAGGAAGAGATGATGAGGCAATGGTGCTTCACCTTATTTAAGACTTGTCCTACTGTCACAACCTCACTAATCTAAGAGTCTCAAGACTAGCCTGTTTCAGTGTATTCAGTGTTACTCCTCTTTCCATACTGGGAAAAAATGTTTTAATGTCAGCATGAGTAGTCTTCCCAAAAAAACTATAAAAAAATGAGCTGATGTTACTTTGGACCATCTCTCTGAGCAGAACAGACTTTTAATGAGGAATACATGATTCTACCTCAGAGCCTATGAACTCCCACTTGCCTTCCTTCCCCTCCTTCAGTTACATGAGAAGGTTTGAAGGATGCAAAATAAGTTGCAGTCACTGTTCTGCACCGGCTCTAGTCTGTCCCCAGTGTAAATCTGCAAAGTTTGGATTGTTTTGGGAAACAAACCAACACTCTTTTCAATTTTGTGAAATACTATGCAAATAGCTCCTTCTGATCTTGGAGTGGCAGGCCAGTGTGTATTTGTTTATCTTCAGGGGTCTGTACTAAGTAAATCTGGCTTATACTTCATTACTGTTTGCTGTCCTTTCTGTTGCTGTTTACCCTCACATTTGAAAGGAACCTGACAACTGAAAAGTTGAATTTGCAATTGGATTAATGCTGTGTCCCACAAAGATAACTGAAGAAATCAATGACAGTTGGACCTCCCTCTGAGAGCTGCATTATATGCTTCATAAGGGCTGCTTTACAAGATTTATTTGTGCATCATCTATAATAACTCTGCTATGCTGGTTATTTCTTCATTCAGTGACTTGAGGTGTAGCATCTCACACACATGGAAGTTTTGATTTTTAAATTAAATTAAAAAAATAAGGCATTGGAATTTCTTGCATTTGGAGATTAAGTGAACTTCTGTACATTATAAGCAAAAAATTAAGCAAGATGAGAACTGTAAGATGTGTCCTTGGTTTTTGGAGGCAGTACCAAATGACAGACTACAAATGTCGTTACAACTTTGAGGGAAAAATTTCATTTTATTGCTTTCTCATCATACATGACAATGGGAAATAAAATCTGATAGGAAGACTATTTCAGGGCTCTCATAAGCACCAGCAAGGATTGTTTGAAATCCATTTTAATGAGTTCAGATCTATTTTGCTGAACATTTTTCCTTATTTGATAGCATTTTACCTGAAAGTCTGTGTTCTGTTAAACAACTAAAATACATCCACATCAGTAGTGAAAACAGAAGTGTACAGAAAATAATGGACTTTAAACACACTTTGTAATAATTCACTATCTGTTCAAAAAGATGATATATTAAGGTCTTTCTTCTTCAAACGTTTAAAAAACCACATCTGTAACCCTCTCTTCCTTCTGCTCAGGGGCAGAAGTAGAGAGATCAAGTCAACACCAGCACTAACGGAGAACTTCTAGCTCAAACTGTCTGGTAAATAACAAGTATTATGTGTCTAGGCAGATGCAATCACTGCTATTGCATGCTCTGGGGTACTTATCATACAACGTGGAGCAAGGATGAGTTAAGCCTTGGTCACAAAGCCAATTCTTCCCTTTTCACTGATCCTTGTAATTCTTTACTATGTTCAACATAAACATATGCACAGATTCTGCAGATATGATTCTATGTGGATGTTTCAGAATAAAAAATTCTGAGGTTAAGGTGTTCTAGAGGCAGGTTTGCATACAGATCTGATCATGCATGAAAAAAAAAACGTGCTGGTGTGCAAGATGCAACTGCTGTGGGAAGTCACAAAAGCTTAAAAAATTCCCTCAGAAGATTAAAATTATTATTCTTACCTTATTTATAAAGCAACACATAAATACTTTAATGATTGAGCTTTCAGGAAGAAAATTAATTCAGAATACTGTTCAACAGCTACAGTTTGACCCCAGAGGAGGGATATGGGAGTGAATTAATCAAGCTGGACCCCTGGGTAGAGAACTTCTTATTCAGACTTTGTTCTTTATTTGATTATTGGTAATACTACTTTGAAATGTCATCTAATGTTTGGACTATGTTAGTGTTTGTAGTCAAACTCAGTAGTTTGGCTAATGGTCAAAATCCAAAGACGGATACACATAATCAAAAATTAGGCTGTATCCCAAAGATGTGGAACAGTGCCATTTGAGTAAGAAAAAAAAATAATGGCATATTGCAAAATTCTCCTCCTTTCCTGACACTTCTGCTTATACAGAAAATAAAGGAAAAATGACATGTGAATGATTAGTTTTTATAAATTGATTTTGCTTCATGGTAGTGAAATCTTTTTCAGAACCAACTGTATTGGTAGAAAGTTGTCGCTCCTTTTAAAACCTCAGCTATGCAGCTGTGAGATGAGGCCAGAAAGGAAAATAAGTCCTTCTGGAGACAATTCTCCTCTACGTGGGATTTTTTGTTTGTCATGAATGCCTGATGGATTTAGCAATTTATTTGTCTTTTCTGTGTTCTCTGTTAATAGCTTTCAGTGCATTGATGCATACATCATCATTTGGCAATGGTCTTTCTCAAGGAAAAAAACCCACCTAATTTGTGCTCTTTTATATTCCTCTATAATATGGACTTAATTTTAACCACTTAACTTTAGGGTTTTATCAATTTCCTTTTCTGTATAATTGAAGTAATGTCTGTTTTTCAAGCACAAAAACATCTTAAGGTCTAATGCAGAAATATTTCTATTATTACAAATACTAATTATTAGTAAATAATTCCAAGACTCCTCCATCCCCTCACCCTGCAGTAGATGCGCATGTGTATGATAAATGTAACAATAATGTACAAAACCTAAAGGAAGGTAGGTTCTCATCTTGATCCAATAGATTTAGTTGACAGTCATTAATAAATAGGATACTGCAGTAATTTTCACTAATTTGTATTCAGGGTAGCAGTTTAGAGAGTGAAAAATTGTATTTGTTATCTCATTTTTATGAATATTCTGCCAGAGCCTCTAGATCCAAATTTTCCAAACTTGGCAGCTCTCTATATCTATTTAGCAAATTGCTAGTCCATGTCCAGGACATCTGTGGCATATCATTTCTTAACCCCAAAATGCCACAGATGACACACTTTTTCTTTTTTTAATAATGCATAGAAAAATGAGTGTGGCCATGTCCAAATAATAGCAGGATTGAGCAAATATTGCTTTCAAAACCTTACTCCAGGTTTAGTTGTATGTCTACAAATTTGAGGTATTCTTCCACGCCACAATGACTGATTTTGACAAAAGTAATCTCTCTCATAGCTGACTGCTCATCTAAAAGAGTATTTATTGAAAGATCATTGGGAATTTACAACTCTATCTCTGGTTGTCTGGCTGAGGAATAACTTTGCATTACACTAATTAAATAATCACCTAAATATAATATTGTGTCATAGACTGTCATACTACTCCCCCCAAGTGCTAGTATACTGTTTAATATTACTGGCTAGGGACTCATCAACAAACTGTTACTTCAAGAGAGTGGGTTAATATTCATGGTGATGAATTTCACTGTACTGAACTGTAATCCTCAAGGTTCTCTGCTGTATCTGTCACTTTTTACGTACGCTGTACATAATCCTTGAACTAAACTGTGCAAAGCTGTAAAGTCTGCTCACCCTGCCCTGTTTCCTATATTGCAGTGGTTACTTTGACAACATACTTGCAGAGCAGAAATAGCTGTGCACCCCCTCAAAAGTTTTCCAGCTGAGCTGGAGAGTAGGTGAGGTTGTAGCCACTTGGTTCTCACATAGTTGCTGCCTCTAGAGCTTTGACTTGTTGAAGAATATGGTACTATTTTGCCCCTCATCCCTTATTCATATCCTGCTATCCTCATCAAAAGAAGGAGTATTGTAGAATCATAGAATATCCCGAAGGGATCCACAGGGATCATTGAAGTTCAACTCCTGGCCCCGCACAGGATCAACCCAAGATTCACACTATGTAGTACCATATTGAGTAGTATCACACTCAGTATAAAACCTCATTGACACAAATTGCTTCAGCATACAGGATGCTTCACACACAGGCTGAAACGAGAAGAAAGCTCTGGTAGAGGCTAAAAATGGGAGGTTATGTTTCTGTTTCTAGAATCTTTTCTAGCCATGCTGTGCCACTGAGCCTTATTCCAACAGTTGGTCCCTCTATGCTCTTGATATTGTCCTTTAATTTTCTCTGTACGCTTGTTTTTTCTCTTCTCTGCAAAACCAGTATTTCCATGTTGTGACCATTACTCATACCCAGGAATCTGACCATTCAGTTCATTCCATAGAAAAATCCCATCATGCCAAGTTGCTGGATAGAACCAGTCTGATTTATTTTTCATCTCAACACATATTCTGTCTGTCTTGGCTCCTTTCTTTGTCGTTCTTTTGTCACTTACTTCTAATCAAGCGTGGAATTGGATTTTTTTCAGACCTTACTTCTTGTGTATAAAGCTGTATCTGACCAATTCCATGAACAAGTTGTGTCTTCATATAAAGCTCTGCATGTCAGCCTGAGATTGAATTGTATTGGTTTGATAAGTATTGCTATATCTATCATCTGATTCCAAAGTGCCGTATCACTGTGCCTCAGAATATTCTGCAAGGAAATACATGTGATGTTTTGATCTTTTGATCGTTCTCCAAAAAACAGAGAAGCAGGAAAACATATTTTACTGAATAGTCTAATGCTTGCATAATATAATTCAATTTAATTTGCTTTTAAAATAGCATCCAGCAGAATGCATAGTCATTATGAAAATATAACATTGGATCAAGCAGCAATGATATTTCAAAAACTGCTAAGAAGTTCATCAAGAATTAGGTTGTCTTTGCCATTGCTCAGCAAAATTCAGCTTATGTGTAAACAAAGAGGAAAAACAAAGACTGTTTACCCAGCTCTCAGAGATTAAGTTAATAGGAGGTAGAAAATGAGCAAAGATCATCAGATACTCTAACCCTGTTCTTTCTTCTGCTTCTTCTGTTCAAGGTGACTGGAACAGAGTCAGCTGCTTCACAAAAAGGAAGAAGAATGAAGAGATACAGAATGTGATGTACATTCTGATACTTTTTTGCCCATCTCCTAGGACACAGGAACTGGGCTTCAACCTTTTGATCATTTTAAATAAGAAAAAGAATCCAGAAAAGGTTGTTTAAAGATTCCTGTTAATGCCAGTTAGAGAGATGACATTCTAAATGAGGCCTAAATGTGCAAATTGTGTTAGGAAAATTAAAGTGACCACCAAACACAGAAAACATAAGTACATAAAGCACCTGTGGGGATGGCTGTGATGCAGGAAAATATCATTCAAAACTTCTTTTATTCAAGGAGTGACTCAAAAGGTTATATATGTAGACTCTCACTAAGATGTATAACTTTCAGTGAGACCTCTGTAATGTAACTCTACTTGAGTGTTAAAATGTGGAGTTTTTACTTATCAACAAATGCTTTTTTGAAATAACTTCATAAATATGTAGTGGTACAAAATCAGTATTTTTATTGCCACCTGAACCTGCTTCAAAGTAAATAAATTATATTTAAAGAAGGTTTCCCAAGTAGGAAAAGAAAAAGAAGAAAAGCACCCTTTTTCCACTCTACAACAATTAAAAGAATAAACTTATGAATATCAAAGGACTGTGAGTACTCAGTGGAAAGATAACTAATCAGTTAAAAAAAACTCTAAGTAAAGATGAATTGCCAGGATGACCTCTAAGCACTGCTCAGGCATATTCACAGTATGGTGTCATACCTGCCATCTTCATTATCTTTGTTTTTCATGACCCTTCAGTTATATTTCAGGATTTAAACTGAAGTTTCAGCTGCCAATCAAGAGGCAAAGGTTAATAGACACTGAAATTTAGAAAATATGGGAATCGTATGCAAAAACTCTTCAGACGGAGAACAGAGCTGAGGCCAGGAAAATGGAATTATGTTTGATGAGCAAAAGAACAACTAAATTGACAGTACTTGGGAAAAAAAATCTAATTTGTAGAGTCAGAGATGAAAAGAAGAATTAAATATAAAATGTTCTATAGCTATATTTTACAAGTCAGTGTTAAAATCAAAATGGCATTATGAAATAAAAAGAAAAAGCTAGGCAGATTTTGTTTGTCTAATCAAGGGAAAAATGGAACAGGGGAGGCAATGCAAATATACTGAGTTGGAAAGGACCCACAAGGATTGCCAAGTCCAACCCTTAGCCCTGCACAGGACCATCCCCAAGAGTCATACCATGTGCCTGAGAGTATCATCCAAATGCTTCTGGAACTCTGTCAGGCTTAGATCTACCAATTTATGAAGGAAAGGCACAGGGGGTAAGCATAAAGAAGGATAAGAATGATGGAAACTACTGCACATGAACAGACCTGTGTGAGAAGGTTTAACTTGTCAAAGAATATGTGAATTAACTCAAAAACTAAGAAGCAGAAAAAAAAATCTTTCTGTTGCACAGAACACAAGAAATCATGTTTAGGAAAAATTTTTGTAAAGATAGGAAAGAACAATAAAGTATAAAAAGAACAGATCAAGGAGAAATTTAATTAATATCTAATTGATGTCAATTTAAATTAAAGAATAACAAAACAAGACCTATATTCTTATACATAATTGATAGAAAATATGTGATAAAATGTATTTTATCCCTCTACAGAACTGCTGAAGGCAGCTAATGATCTCTATAAAATGTAGAATGTATCAGATATAAGCATGAAAAGTGGTTGAGCTCAGACTAAATACTAAAACTGTCATGTTATACTAAAAGCAGTAATTGCTTGAATTCAAACAGAAGTAGGTGCCAGTATTTTTCCAAATATCAACACCATATTTGCTTTACTATTATTTCTCCAGTAAATTTTTCTCCTTTTTTACATTTGGGCAAGCTAGTTTCTTCCTGGAAAAAGTATTTTCAGAAAGCAATAACAGAAGAAGTACCTCTGCATTGGAAATATTCAGTGCTTGACTGTGAGACCATGAAATGAAAGAGTGGGTTTTGACAGGAGAACTGGAAGATCATCTGTGACATTGATAAGCAAAGAGAAAAGAAGAGGGAGAGAGAATGAAGAACCAGGAAAAGGATGACAAGGAAAAATTGCTCACTCTCACTTTCCAAAAATCATACCGCCTTAACAGCAAGGCAAGGTGTTGCAGAGACAATGGAGAAGACCTGAGGTCAACTCTTACTTATACACTGTGCATTTTCATGTCCTATCCTTTTCCAAGTCCAGTGCTATTTCCTGTTCCCGATTACATGCTCTGCCATCCGCTAGTCAGAACACTTAATTTCATTCAATAATATTCTCTGCACATTGCCCAAGATTTGAATAGGGTATCCATCATCTTTCTCACACCAAGCCCCAGCAAACTACTGCACAGAAAAAGCAGCCCTCCTTCCTCAAGGAGAAGGATCATAAAAATCAGAGGGTTTAACAAACAGAAATTTGGGGCAGGGATCTCCTCTGACTCTTCACCTAGAAGGCCGAGGAGATGTGAGCCTCTTGGGAAACAAGTTAATGCCTTTTTTTGTTTCCTGATCTTGCGGAATTTGAAAATAAGTGCATCAAACACGTCTTGCGATACAAGAAATGTGGGTTATCCAAACTCTTCCAGCATCGCACAAGATTGTACAGTGATGTTGAAAGGTCAGAGGACTGCTACAACAATAATTAGGCAACTCAAGGGAGTAGAAGACAAGCCTTTTCCTTATCCTGAAATACAGTTTAGGTAGCTATGAATGAAAATCCTCGGTGCATATGTAGAAAAAATCATTTAATTTTTGGAGGTAGGAAAGGGGAGAGAAAGACCAAAGTTTGCTGAGATATTTATGTTTGCTGCTGGTAGATTTCTTGGCCAAAAAAGCCTCAATATCTCTATAGAATAGAGAAGTAACTAGAGACTTGGAATTCTACCTGTGTATACTCACACAAACCACTTTGCTTCCAGACTCATGGAAAACTGAAGATGAGGTAATTATAAAATTTTGGATCAAATTTTTAAATGTTTGCCTCAAAAAAAACCCAAGATCAAATTCTTTTTTCTTAAACTCAACCATTTTTTAATTCCTTGAAAAAGTTATGCATACATGTGCAAAGTATGCAAAATATGGTAAAGTATGAGAGATTTTTTGCTGTTTGTGATTTTTGTATTATTCCTTATTTTCTACTGACATTTACAAAACATAACAGGTCTGTATTTCACATTTCTTTTAAAGTGCTTCTGCTTCTCCCTAACTTCCCCTGAATTATGAAGGTCAGCCTACTGGGTTCACTGACCAAAACTGCAAAAGTTCCACAAGCAGCAAATAAATGGGGTTGTCATAACGTTTTTTTCCCTGTTAGCCCCGTTAAATAATACAGTTTTCCATTCACAGGCTTAACATATTTAAATCTGATGAGTCTCTTCAGAGCCACTATGAAGAATGTGTGTTCATGGCAAGGACCATTCTTGCAGCCAATGAAAATGTAATATTATATAAAAGCAGATTTAGCAATATCTTAAATACAGAATAACAACAACAATCTTTATAAACTGCTGGGGGTGGGTCAGAGTAATTCAGGTGACCTACTTTCTCTAGATACATGTACATGAGTTACAAGCCATTAGTTTGAGAAGTAAATTGGTCTTTACTTTTTTTCTTCTTCTACTATTTGCAGATAGAGAGGTGTTTAAACTAGATTGTGAAGAGGGTAGTAGAAACTCTTGCCTGGGTTATAATCATAACACATGCCTCTAAAGTAAACCTACATTAGCACAATTCAATGTGGTAATTAAGATAGAAAAAGGCAGTACTAAGCTGCATGGCCTATCAGATTCCTTGGGGAGAAAAAAAAGGACTGACGTGACTTGAAACGTGTCCAAAGGGTTTAGTTAGCCTCCAATTAGCTGCAAACTTCTTCTATTAAAATGCATAACAAATACCAGCCTACACGTCCCTGAACCCTTCATTATTTAAGTCCTAATTTCAGATGGTTCTTTTATTATAGCATATATCCCAAAAGCTAGCATTGACTTTTAATTACACTATAAAATCATTGCTGTCAGGTGATAAGTTGGAAGGACAGAAGACTCCTGGGCACATCTGGGTGAACCACAAGAGCTCAGCTCTTAACTGAAAGCAAACAACAGTACAAAGGCAAACATTCTAGGAACAATCTACAATAAAATGAAGGCCAAATGGTCATTTCTCCTTAACCTTGCATTTTACACTGGCCATGATACTGAGAGTTTATTCAGGCAGCTGGACAGAAGTATAGGGAGTGAGAATGTGAAGTGTAACTGAATACGAATTGTACTCAACTTGCACTCCCTGAAGTTCAAAAAGGATACTCACACCTCTTTTTTCCCACTTTACTGTTACTGATCTCTTCTTAGAAGTGTCATGTTTGGGGTTGTTTGCTGAAGATTTCCATACTGTGCCAATATAATTAATATATTGATTGGGGGTAGTGCATCAGGCAGATTTTAGCTTCTGTCTTTCTCTATGTTTTAATGCAGTTTAGTGTCTCCTGGCCACAGTCCACTGTAATCGTCTGTGTGAGACTTTAAAGGTGGGTGGAAACAGTTGATTAGGTTTTGAAATTAGAAGGTGCTCATATGTCCTTGAGATTGGGGTGGGGGTGACTGCTAATTCTAAATTAAAAGGACGTAAAACCACCATCAGTGAAAAAACCACAGTTAGAAGAGCACAGAGCAAGTAGGAAGCTTGTTAAGTGTGTCACCCTGCTAAAAGTGAGAGGACTGCCATCAGGAAAAAAAGAGCTGGGAGAAGACTTACACAAATATTACAACTAGTTGAGGAGTACTACCTTGAGAATCATATTTTATTTGTTTATTTTCTACATTTATGGGAAAAAAAAGCCACTTAGGATGGAAGAGCTTGTTTAGCTTATTTTGAGCTTGTTTTCTTGCATGGGGAAAACAGGAGTAGCTATAGAGTCATAGAATCACAGAATTATGGAATCATAGAATCACAGATTCATAGAATGGCTCGGGTTGGAAGGGACCTTGAAGCTCATCTTGTTCCAACCCCACCCTGCCATGGCCAGGGACACCTTCCACTATACAAGGTTGCTCAGAAGCCCATCCAACTTACCTTGAACACTTCCATGGATGGGGATCTACAACTTCTCTGGGCAACCTGTTCCAGTGTCTCATCACCCTCACAGTAAAGAATTTCTTCCTAATTTCGAATCTAAACCTATGCTCTTCCAGTTTCAAGCCAATTCCCCTTGTCCTGTTACTACATGCTCCCATAAATAGTCTCTCTTTCTTTCTTATAGGCTCCCTTCAGGTACTGGAAGGCCACAATTAGGTCACTCCAAAGCCTTCTCTTTTCCAGGCTGAACCATCACAGCTGCCTCAGCCTTTCTCTGTAGAAGAGGTGCTTTGTCCCATTAATCATCTTGTTGGCCCTCCTCTCGACTGCTACAGCAGGTCAACGTCCATACCCAACCCAGAGTATACTGCTCATTAATGTATTCTTCTGCCTGATGTGCACCCTCTTCCCCTTTCACAATGGGAATTTGTAGTGCTTAATATTCGGCTGAAGTGTATGATATGAAATAACCCTCCTTTTTCTTTCCTGTCTCTCAGTGTAATTATGATGTCTCCACTGCACGAGCAAGTCGCACATATAGGAATTGTACTAAAAAGAGAGAATTTTTGTTTTATTACAATTACACATATTTTGAGGATTTATGCAGAATGATCTTGTTAATTGTACCTAAACATCTTCTCAAAATAGGATATTTCTTGTTTAAAGGGGGAAAGGGTGCAAACATGAAAACCCACTTATTTTTTTCCTTACATGTTTTCAAAATAAAATCCAAATTTTCTGACAGAAATTAATATTTCTAATGGCTTCTATTCCTTCACTTAAAGATGGTTGCAGTTGTGAAGTTCACAATGAAGACTGGAGCAACATTAAAAGAAATTTTTTTCCTCCCAGTTTGCTTAAAAATTTCCTGGAAAACTTAGTTATGTTGGGATTCATTTTAAAGGGACTAGCAAACACTAGTCTAAGGTGAAAGAAGTCTGAAAATGTAATAAGCAACAGTCAGTACAATGTTAGGTCAAAGGTTGCTGATATCTCAATTTGGTGCTGCTACAACTAAGCGCAGGCTGTATTCCTGTGCTGAATTTGGCCATGAAACATAACAAAAACAGAAGAAGGGTCAGAGGAAGCTGTAAAGTAGTGACATTAGACCATTCAAAGCAGCCAGTTGGAATTCCTAAGCTTGAAATGTCTAACCATCTGAAATTAGTACCATTTGGGGCATTTTTTGAATACTCAGAGGTAGGGAAATGTCAGATGTAAGCTTAAAAAAGAGATGGCAAGTTATGGTGCAGGAAGTTACTAAGGGAGTGAAGAGCTGAATAAATATCACTATAGTACTACGCATTGCTGAAATATAATTACTTGTGTTTTTTAAGGTTAATATTCTCCTTTCTGGATAAGCCAAACAGGAATGAGTTGAACTAAAGCCTAAGGTAAAAGTCAGTCATTGAATTATATTGCTTTTCTGAAAGTGGAATTTAGTGTGAAATGTTTATTAATCATGCCATTAACCCACAGCAGACAGGTACAAATCAACAGAATGAACACAACAGTGCCTTCTGTTTACTGATAAGGTACAATCCCAATTAACAACAAGTCAATTGTGATGATTGGAGAAAAAAGTATTTTTTTATAAAACTTCTTAAAACAATGCATTTACATCAAGCCCTGGGAGGCAAGCCTTAATCAGAAATATGAAGAGAGTGATCTGTTTAAAACAATGCAGAAACAGCTTTCCCACAAACAAATTTGCTAACACTATGTAGACAGGCAAAGTAGTTCTGGCTGCACTGGTCCCCAAAACCACATTGTCTTCTGTTAATAGTGTTGGTGATTAAATTAATCTGAAGTTCAAGGTAAAAATCTTTATGTTTTAAATAATTCAGAGAATATAATAGAAACAGAGCAATTGGATGAGTTGTTAGCCTGCCTTGGCTTGATAGAACCAGGTTGCACTGACAGAACAATGGACCAGCCTTCAAAGTTTCAGAGTTAAACCTATAAACACATTTAACCTTGTATTCAGTTGTGAAGAAAACAAGGGACTTGAATTTGATTGAAAAATAGCTTTGGCTCTTCATCTAATGACTGTAGCCTCTGTCTTTGAAAGGTTTCCTCTACAAACCTGGTTTGAGGGTTTCTTCTTTTTCCCCAATAAATGATTATGTATAATTAGGTATTAATTAACTGCCCTGAATTCAGTCTAACAGGAATGTTCTTATAACATACTGTTCTTTTATTTTTTTCATTCAGTTCTAACCTGTTCCTCGTAACTGATGTTAGCATTCTTTGTATAATTGATCATCTAGAGGAAAAGAAAGCAAAGAAGGAAGGAAGAAAGGAAGGAAGGAAGGAAGAAAGAAAGGAAGGAAGGAAGAAAGAAAGGAAAAAAGAAAGGAACGAAGAAAGGAAGAAAGAAAGGAAGGAAGAAAGGAAGGAAGAAAGGAAGGAAGAAAGGAAGAAAGAAAGGAAGGAAAAAAGGAAGAAAGAAAGGAAGAAAGAGGTTCTGAGAGCTTAACTTAAGTTCCTGGAGTTCCCTAATCCTTCATCCAAATACAGGACTCTCGTTATAAAAAGGTGAAAAGAACTATGAGGGGTTATTTTGTACATGTCATTATTGGTATTCCACTAAACTAATAACTCAGTGGTCATTTTGTAAGAGCATCCTTCCTTTTCTACAGACTAAACAACCCCAGCTCCGTCAGCCACTCCTCACAGAACTTGTGCCCCAGACCTTTACCAGCTGTATATTCTCCAACACAATATTTTTATCCTTAACTTTGGAACATGTTTACATAATTTTATTCCTTATGTAGTTCTTTATTACTCATCTTCTTTCTGAATCTAACAAATAAATCTTAGAAGTGAATATATTCACACTTCATTCAACAGCGTGAAACACATTTTAGTGAATGTGCTTGTTTATTGACCACCTAGTAATATGAGTGCAGCTAATGGTCCTTCAAAACTGTTTTGTGCTTAGTGATTAGTCATTTTTGCCAACACAACAGGAAAAACTTTCAAGATGGCTGGATTTTCAAGGTTTACATTATTGCTGCTGTTGAATACTGGACTCCTTTTATGTATCTCAAGCTGGACATGGAGCAAATGACTTGACAATTTCTTTTTATGCTGTCTGATTTTAAACTGAAAGAGGACAATTGTGAATGCAAATTCCAACCAATGGGGTGCCGACCTCATGAGGGTGTATGATTTGTAACTCACACAATCTCTCCCATCTGCATCAGCTTTGTGTACCACATAGCAGAAACAGGTTCATCTTGTTGGAAAGCAATTTAAAAGTTTTCTCCATAAGGCAATCATATTACCATATTTATTTGTTGCTCTATTTTCTCTGCCTCGTTTTCCCTACTCACATCTATTACAGCCGGCAATGCTGGAGAAGAAGGGGGTGGAGGAAGGGAACAAAAGGGGAGGGAGCAGGAAAAAAAGTACTATGACATTTTTACTTTCATCAAAGCCTGTATATTGGGGGTTAAGACATATTTTGCTGAATTAATTTCGGTGTGCTTTGCTGCATCTATACTCCTAGCACACTTATCTGAATAAGTATTATGGAATAAAAAAATGATTATTTTCTGCTTAGCCAAGTGAACCACAAGAAGAAGAATAATTCTACAACCTTAAAGGCAATGGACTGAAGAAAAACAAATAGCAGAGAGTAATTATGGAAGGGGCAAAAGGAGATCAGCCATTCTGCTAAGGAGGAAGCTGACTACAATTAAATATCTATTCATTGGTAATGAATGCCAAATAACATTAAATAAACATCTAATAGAATATTAATCACATACTTAAGGCCTAATTGCAGTATATTAACAATTAATGGCCCTTTAAGAAAGTAGAAATACTATGGCATGCAGTAAGTGTTAATTGAAAGCTATTTCAGGAACTTTATTTTGCTTTTCTTAATTGGACAGTGACACAATATATTGTTACAGAGCCCTTCTGTCCTTACGCTTTGAAGCAGTGCAGTTGCCTCTATGCTGCAGAATGCAGGAGCAGATTTCAAACAGTTGTGTTCTAGGGAAAAAAAATCAAGTGTTTTTCACATATATATGGCCTGCCATAATCATCACTGATAGCACACGTGCTTCTTGTCCAGTAACTTTAGTTCACTCTACGTGGATGATGATTTAAGAGAGTTACTCTACATTTAAACCTGTCTTTCAGCAATTATTCACCAAAGCCGCTTCATCCCCCTAATAGTTACTGAAACTGGAATGCGCTTGCAATGATCTTCAATCATAGCTCTTTATCAGAAGCTCTAAAAGAAAAAAAAGATGAGAAAATTTAAAAAAAAAAATACAGAAAGGAAAAAACAATAAAACAGTCTTTAAATCAAAGCAGAGGAAAGAATGGAGAAGAAAGTGTAGAGAGAACAAAATGGGTAACTAGTAAAAATAAAGGATATGGGGCAATTCTTCAGTTTTCTCTAAGCTAATTAACCCAAGTCAAGGGTTCCCCTGGAAAGATATAAAACTTTGTGTGGAATTTTTAAAAGTCTCTTTCCTCTCAGAACAGGCTGTCACATACACAAACAGTTCCCAATGTGACTCCATTCCAGCGCGTTGTGTTACACCCAAGGTCACAGACCAGTGCTGCCATCAAAAGTTGCCTCATTTTTCCCCTTTGTCACTTGATCTCATCCTCTCACTGTTCATTCCTGTGCACCAGCAAAATTGTTCATGTAGTTAGAGTACTGAACAGCTTGGACACCTGATCCAGATCAAATAGCATGAGAGGAAAATTAGTTCTAACTCAGGTCATTTCCCCAGTGAAATCAAAAAAATCCCAAAGGTTCTTCATCTAATGTGGCATGACTAGATTTTTACAGTGACAGACTGAAGCTCAGACTTCAGATTAGACATCCTGTGTTCCCCATTTGTTGCAAAAAAATTGTTGGCATAGCACCAGCTATCTGCAAAGACTTTCTGACTCACCATGATTCTTGTAGCAGAGGAACAGAGCATTTAATGGCCAAAAAACCCCACACTTTGTGTTGGGCACAAGCTACTCTTCATGTGGAAGACATGGAAGGAAACAATGTGCACTAAGACAATGTATTTCTTTAGAGGCTTATCACTGCAGTTTCAAAAGTTTAGTGAGGTTGTTCATTAATCTCTAATCTGTAATATCAGAATACCAGAATTCAGCTGGGTGCTGTATAGAACATTTTCATATGTCTGTTGAGAGAAGTTGTGCTTTACAGGAACTTAGGATCTCATCCACGTGAGGGGTTTTTTTGTTTCTCTGTTTTTATTATGGTGGCTGTCACATATTTGCTTCAGTGAAGAAAATATACTCAAAGAAGTCCTTGCCACCAATCTCATGCATATTGATTTGTAAGTGAATGACTAAAATGGTGATATTCTAAAGTGGAAATTCATAGCCAACAAGTTTATGATCATGAGGTGATCTGGCCGCATATTCTGTCACCACTTTGGCACCTATCACGAGATATTTTAAACTGCTTTCCTCACATTTAGATTTGAGTTCTGGACTTGTTTCATTTAGTGTTTTTTAAATTATTTAAGATACATATATATAGAGAGAGATTCTTTTTCCTCAAGATAAGTTCCATCTTAGACTAAATATTGTGCTGGTGTGAACAGGTGCAACTACTGGAATGTCAGGAGCATCATACAGATTTGCACATATGCCCTTTTATTCAACATAGTAATTATAGAATGTATAATATCTCAAAAGTTGCTGCCAAATATTTTTAGTTCATTTCATTACTCTGAACACTGTTTTGGTTTTACAAATTTTAAGTGCTCTTCTGGACTAATAGGTAAATTACTACCACACTAAAAGACACTGGAAGATGCAAATCCATTTGGGGTTTGGGGCTTTTTTTTGTGTGAGTAATTGTAGTATGCAACGCAGGTGTAAAACAAAAAGATCAGCCAAATACAAAAATACATTGAAAACCTGTTCCTAAAACTGTGTTTAAAATTGTAGGCCAAAAAAAGTGCTTATGCACAAAGTAATACACTCTATTTTATATGTATTAGCATAAAATATTTATATTTATATTAATTTACTTATACACTAGTATTTATCTATATTGGTAAACTGTACATCCTGTGAAACTGAGGTAAGTTTCAGGAAGCTAGAAACTGGAAAATATTAAAAAAGTATCAAATTGCTTTAAGTCGTGAGCCACTTCACCTCTATCCTCTGTCATCAAACATTGAGATAGAAAGTCTCTCTACCCACTCAGGGATTTTTGACTGACCATCATAGCTTATTAACTTCATTTTTAAGGTTTTCATTTCTCCTTATCACATATTCTAAAGTATATTTATTTACATATTTAGTACAAAAATATTGATATCATGCACTTTCTTATGCAAAAAAAAGAATGTTCATGTCACATCTGAAAACCACATTCAAAGTGTGTCCCAGTCTACAGAAAATCAAGAATACTCATTAACATACTATCTATTATCAGTTTATTTATCTAAGTTGCACTGTCACCATTTGTCTGACCCTTTTTTAAAAAAAATTCAGTTCCTACTGTAAAGTAAATTTCTGTGAGTGAGAAATGAGACCACAGGAACATGGTATAGGCTGATCCCTACTCCAGGAAGCTCAGAGAAGAATGAACTAATTGGAAAGTAGGTGAGGTAAAACAGGAGTGGTGGGGAAGACACTGGTTTTGATGAGGAAAAGTTCACAATAAATTAAAGCTGACTTCTTCAGATGCTCTCCAGCTGCCTTTTCCTGTACCTACTGATGAAGGATTAAAAAATAATAATAATAAAAAAGTCAATTTCCAAAGGACCCGGGAATTTACTGTGGGAATTTGCATCTTTCTGTACTAAAATTGACAAATCCAATCTTAGAATTCAACTATAGGCAACTACTTTCATTTCCATTAAGTACCTTTGAGATTTTAGCTATCAATCTCTTGCATATTTCTTCAACTATAAAAAACATATGACATATATAGATACATACCATTATAAATGCCTACTAAAGTATGCAAGAATATTTCAGCAATGCTTTTTCTTTATAATTCTATCCTTTTTATTACAAGTGCAAAAAAATATTTCTGGCTAAAAAGTCCTGCCAATGATGTTTAGCTGCAGCATAGTGGCTCCATACAGCCATTAGTAGTGAATTATTCCATACAACAAAAAAAAATGGCAGGGCCAAACCAGGTATCTGATTCATCTGTCATAAATGTCCTCTAGATCAATGTCAATTTTATTCTACCAAATATTGTATATGACTCCAAACAGCCTACCCCACTGCTGAAGCAGTTTTTTGTTACCATTTTTTAAAAAACTTGAACTAGAAATAGAACTGTTTCATTTTTTTTCTTTCTAAAAGTACGCTTTTTGCTATGTTCTAATTTTCATATAGGTAAAATATTTTGCTGTTTACAATAGGAACTCATGATAACTGGTAGGTCTTGGAGATTCCAGCTACTGTAATTTCCAGAGTAACTTGTGTTAAAGTTATTGTGCAACTTTATCTCCAACACTGGTGTTGTTTCCTGTGAGGAAAATAGATTTAAGGACAGAAGGCCCCTAAATGCAGTGAATCCCAGGGTGTGATCGTAACGACTATTTATTCTGCCAGTCTAAGTAAAAATAAAAAAAAGAAGCTATTTTCCAACACAGAAATATGTAAGCATTGAAGTCACCCTATGCTCCAGACCAAGATTTCTGTATTGCCTTACAGAAAATCCCAGCAGTGCCCTTTGGTATTCAGAGATGATTAGTCCAGCTGTGGACAGCTGGGCCTCACAGATCCACTAAGCATTTAGCACTGGCACAGGCTGCGTATACTGGGTGAGGAGCTCCACAACCTACTGCAAGCCAAGCTTTAGCCAGTAGAGCTTTAGTAGCAGCCCCGATGAGAGAGCAGATGGAAAATGAGGCTTCATTAATATTGCTTACACCCAAAGACAGCTTTAGACAACTGCACCTGACCTGCTTACCCTTTTTCAAATGAAATCTCCACACGTCCCACATGTTTGTTGCCTGGACAAGGATTATCTCTTCCCTCATGAGGACTGTCTGATTTTCTTTTGTATGCATCCGATTGATGCTCTTCCTTTATTCAGTCAAGCTTATTTGTTGTCTACATCTGTACCCTTTAGAAGGCAATGAGGAGGAGAGATCCCAGTGGGGAGAAGAGCCATGGCTTAGAATCCCTGAAACCAGGGTTTATCAGAAACAAACAATTCCATTCCATGGGGTGGAAAGAGATTGTACAATAGACCTATTAGGATATCTTATATTCTCTGTGAGTTTTGAGGGAACACACCATTTTCAAATTCTTTGGGCACTAAAATTTGAAAAACCTTTTCTGTCAAAAACCTGAAAACTGTAGTTTTGGAAGCATTTATGTCTTCTTCAATGTGAATGGCATACTCAAAGGGACTGCAGAAGTCATGTTTGATACATAGGCATTATCCTGTAAAATATGAATAAAGCTCATTTTCCTGAGTTTATTTTTTGAGAACTAGATTGAAGCTGATTTATTATGGCTGAAGTTTTTCACAGAAAATGCAGTATGAAGTCTTCTTCACCTATATTTAATACTTCAAACAAAATAACTGACATATGACTCAGTCATGAACAGAAAACAAAGGCTTACAATAATTTTTTGATACTTCCTCAATAGCGAATGGTACCATAGACATCTGATAATCAGATCTCACACTGCCTGTAGGAGACATCTACTATCTGAGGAATGAACACATAATAGTAGATGTTAGATGATCATGCTTTAACTTTATCAGTTTTCTATTTCACTTGTTGCTTTTGCATTTTGCTGCAACGTATCACAGGAAGATGTATTAAAAAAATCTCCAAGAATATTACATTCTGCAAGGAAACTATGCAGCACTTTTAAAGCTTTTGCCTTCAAATTTAAATATACAATGTTCAGATAATAATAAAGGGAATGTCTCTTCTTATAGGACTTCTGTTGCTGTTGTTAAATGCTCTATACAGAATTGTACAAAAAGGGATGTTATTCTAAGTATCCTTGAAAATAAGACTTAAAATTGTACAACTCTTATTAAAAAAACCTAGGATTATCAAGCTTTATCACAAACAAGTTATCACAAACAGATCACGAGGATTAGTACTGATTTATCATTAACATCTTTCATTTTAACAAAAAAACCCCATAAACAACAAAAACCAAGAAGTGCCTTCAAAAGGCACAATGTCATTTTAGGGTCAATCTCTGACAGGACAGAGAACATGGGTTTTGAATTCCTAGACACTGTTTATACAAAGATATATATATACATATATATATATATAACTTTTCATGCGTGTCTTTTATGATTTTGACTGACCACCGTTTGCTTATTTACTCAGCACTTACATTCCTTGCTATCCTATATCAACACTATCCTTGACCTTGCACCACACACAGATATCAAAACAATCCATTCCCTGCAGGGCTTACGATTTGGAAGACAAACATGAATGATAAGACACACTGGGAAACCTAGAGGATATGATCCCCCTAAATGATGTTTCTTTCTTTGTGTTGTTGATTTGGGTTTTTACTGTGATTCCTAACAGAAATAGGAAAGACCAAAGGTCAGCAAAGTCCTCTGAAAGTGGTATTAGTTATTCCTGTGCCTAGTTTTGACTACAGAAGGTGAAGTTCTCACTGGTCCTGCATCTTGCTTTACAAAAGAAAGATAAAAGCTAATCGTGAATCCTGTTTTATTTGTAAGATGAACATTTCCTACAATTTCAGCAGCAATATCAATTTTACTTGCTGAGAAAATAAAAAAGATTTTACAAAATCCTTAAAAATGCATCGACAGTTACAGGCCGATTGATACCTAATATCCTATCATCTAGGGTTTTTATCTGGCACAGAGAGAGAGACATTGAGAAAGACAGAGAACAAAGATCAAATCCCAGTGCAAACCTGCAAAATACCTGATTGTGCACGCTCTGGGCATCAATATAGTTTTGTCTGTAAATTTTAACTCATTTTATTACCCAGTTCTGTTTTGCCCTGACTAGATAATCCCAAAAATTACATTCAAATCAAAGGGATGACTATAATCCACTGAATTGAAATGTTGTGTCCTTTGTCTGACAATTTTAATTTTGGATACTAAGCATGTATGTGGCTTCAGCTACAAAGAGTTATCACAGACCAGTCTTTTTGGCCATGATATATTCTCTCTGTTTCCTCTAGAAAATATGCTTACCTTTTTATTTTCCCAACTCTTTCTCTAAGCTATTTTTGGAAATACCATTTATTATATGTAATTTCTAAGGAGAAACTTGTATGAAATCTGATACTAAAGTAGACCTTTGACTGCAAGATTTTTTTAATGAGAATTTTCCCTAAAGACTGAAGATAAACTTTAAATTAGTAACAATGTAAATTACATCCATATACACTTGCATTAGCATTTGTCCTTCCACTAGAAAAAAATCTGTAGTCAATCAGTGCCTAACCTGAAAGATAAACTTGTCATTGTCATTAAAACTTCAGTAAAGAATATTTAGGGACAGGCCTGTGACTGATGCCATTCATCTCCTGTGAAACTTTGATAATAACTCCTTTGAGGTAAAAAGTTGACTGTCCATTTCTTGTTATGGACATAAGAAAGAAGAGCAAGCTTATACACATAGAGAGACATATTTATGAAATTACTTTAACTGCAGTAAACTACAGAAAGAAATTGAGTCTGAAGATGTCTCCTGTGATAAGCTGAAGTTAATAGGAGGGATCAGATGCTTCATATCAATGAGAAACTAAGGCTTTCTCATGGCACCTGAAGCGATATTTTATGCAAATATTTGTGCTTATTCTTTCTGATGAAAGAAGGGATGATAGGAACTAAACATATCTGCTGGTAAACTTGATTGGAGGCTTTTCCAAGGCCATAGAGAAAAGGGAAATATAAGTGGACAATAGAATGACAAGCACTGAAAACATCAGAACAAATTTTGTATACTCTGCTGACTTGCATTTATGATCTGTTTTCATTTTCCTAGCATTCCTAGTTTTGAATACCAAAAAGTGCCAGAAAACACAGAAGCTTTGGCTCTGCTCTCTGTTGCCATCTTATCACCAATTTTTGAGATTTATTACCAGAGGAATTATTACTCTGAGGACAGTTCATTGGGAACAATACTGGCAATCTAAGCAGCAGAAAAGTCAAGACTTGATTTGTTCTGTAGAAAGATATGAAGTTAGAGTATGTTTTCTTCTACCAGTGACATTCCACGAGCAACAAGCTGAGGCATAAATGTGTGAATATAAACATATTAATATAGTGTAACTAAAACCTGTATATAAATGTTTTGTAACACCATGAATAATCTGTATATTCATATGTGAGCAATGTGAGCACCAATGAGGAAAATGAAGATTAGTATAGTTGAACATAGAAAAGGTTCAGCCATAGGTTCAAGAAGTTGCCAAAGTAAAAAGGAAGTGCGTGGCACTGCAAATGGTCAGACATTCTGCTGAACACACAAGAAAGACGGCTGGAAAGACAAATGTGAAGGAGATAAGCATATCAAAGCCATAGCTAGATGCAAGAAAAAAAAAAAAAAAAAAAGGCCTAAGTGAGAAAAACTAATAAACAAGGACCACCACCAAGGACCACAGCCATCAGTACTAACTAAATTATATCAGATGTCTATATTCATCTATAATTTATTACATAAGTGTTAAGTACTGGTGAAGATTGACAATTCACAAGAATTAACCATTTGCAGTTAGTGTGCTACGAATAAGTGAAGTAGTAAACTTTTAAAATTTAGACTGTCTTATTCAGTATGTCTTCTAAAAACTGACACCACAGTGATGTCTGAGTTCCTGCACACATATATATATGCTGAAGGGCAACAGAGAGATAAAATAGCTTTCACTCAGGTTCTTTCTGGGAGCATGCAAATTTTGCAGTGGAACACTGTGTTTATTGTATGTACTAGAGAAAGTGTGAAGCAACACTTCATATGAGTGAGGACTAGAGAATTCTTGCAATGTGGTGATATGCCCCTCGGAACATTAAAATTCATGAAAAAACAGCCTGAAAAAAAATCCCTACCTTTTCTGCTAAAGCAACGTAATCCTATACAGAAGATCACAGTCCTCTCTATTTCTTCCCTGATCTTCATAAGGGAAACCTATGAAGTTCTGACCCTTCCTTCCCTTCATAGGGAGAACCTCCTGGTCAGAGTTTCATCTGATCTTTACAGAAATCATTCATGAAGAGGCAGACAGCATGGCTGGGAACTTTCCAACTTCCCACTGCAGTGGGAAAAACAAGGAATTTACCAGACTTGACCTTGAGAAGATAAATTGATAGAGACTGTTTTCCCCCTCATGGCTGGAGAAGACATGTGAATTCTTATTTATACATCCTTTGAGATGTTTTTTGATGATCTACTCTATGATTTGGAATATGATGACAAAATACTTCATAGTTACTGAAGGAAACCTAACAATAAACTACAAGTACAGGCAGGAATGCACAAGCACAGAGAGACAAATTGAATTGTGGGTGCAATTCCACTCACTTCAGTGGAACTACATCAGGAGATGAAATTGTCCCTCAGCATTATTTAAGGTTCAAAGAGTGCATTTAAAACAAAATAAATGGATAATACCCAACTTGGGCACTTTATAACCAAGTTTTCTTGCTCTCGTGGGGGATGATCCAGAGTCAGCGAAGTGTTATAACCTTTCATTTTTCATTGGTACTAACATATATCAGTATGTACCCAAAGTACTCTATATGGGAAAATCAATAAATGCAATGCTTAGTGATAAATGTTTACAATTTGCTTCTTTGTTGCTACCATGTCCTAATAAAAACACTACCTGTAAAAGAAATTGAGGTTATACTTACAAAAAGGAAAACTGTTCATTCTTTTTAAGTACAAAAGTATGCTGTAACAAATATATTTTCTTGCTTTTAAACACTAGGACAGACAGGTATTTTTAAAGAATTAAGACTGGCACAAAGCAAGGATGGCTAAACTTCAAATTTTTTATTGCCTTTTAAAAGGTGTTAGGCTGAGGACTGTGTACTAAAAGCTGGGAGAAAAAGTTGGCCTGAACTTCACTTTCCCTTTGAACCTGTGATTTATGTGTGCAACAAAGCAAGCAGTAAATGTGAATGAATTTAATTGGTTATTCTGTTCCTCTGCCTCAAAAACCTTTCTTGCTGATGAAATATCTTGAAAGCTAAATAACCCAGTGCACCATATTTTATGTGAAATGGCAGCAGAGAGTTTCATGTTTCATTTGAAAGGCAAGACAACATGATATGCATTTACAATCTGACAAATACTTCTGAATCATGTATACATCCTTTTTTAACTTAAACAGTCAATTAACAATTGTACAGTGAGATGATTATGTCACATCAGAGAGAAAGAAGTAATTCATTCTATCTCTCCCCCCAGGTGATTTCTTTTACTTCATAGAGGTGCTGAGGAAGCTTTTAATATTTTGGTAACTGTATGGCATAGTGTTTTTAAGTGAAGCTTAAACAAGGGTGAAAACTGTAGTCTGATTCTGTGAAAAATAAAATCCCTGTAGTTACAACTTTTTATCCAATAATTTGTACATCATACAGTGTTCATCATCCCACTTAAGGACCTGTAATTATAACTCCCTTCACAATACTTCTGTCTTTAGCAACAGTACTTTTTCCTGAAAAACAACTTATCTCATTGTGAAAGAGACAAAGTTAATCTCTGTGTTCCCATCCTGACTTTGAAATATAGCTTCATCCAGACACTTGTTCATGGACTGGGAGTGTACAGGACTTGTTTTGGGCCAAGGAGGCACTCTGAAATCATCTTGTAGAGAAAGCATTGACCAAAATAAGGCTGCAGATGGGTAAAGTTTTCCGGGAAATTTGAAGTGGCAGAATTAAAGTGTCTCATAATCTCTGATCCAAAAGGAAATTAAGACCTATGAGGTTTTTGGAGAGAAACGTGCCTGACTTATTAGAAAGGAAGATCACAGGAAATTGTTGTTGTGCTGTCCTCCTACACTTACGGAAGTTGTATCCTACATCAGTCATATCATTCTATTTCTGATTAAGAAGTTTTCCAGCCAACCACAGATTATTGTCTACAGTTAATTTTACTTTAATGTTTCAAATTTCAAAGGTAGTTTAAATGGAGCTCTATCTGCCAGATTTTCATTATTATGGGAACTATTACTATAGGTTGAAACAACCTACATACTTTTAGTAGTATGAAAAAAATTCTCTGTTCAGTTATATCTTTCTTATATCCATCAGTGTTTAAAAATGAAATTGTTATTCATATTATGACATTTGTCTTCTGGAGCACCCTCAGCAACCAAGTTTGTCCTCCATTAGCAATGTATGATGAGGGTTGTACTATTTCACCCACACAAACTCAGGTGCTATATGGCTGACATTCACATCATTTAGGACTTCTCAAAGAGACTGCAGTCTGCAAAATTGCTACTTTTTCTTCAGTCTTTGATGCAAAACCTTAATCATTTTCTCCCACTGTTCTGATTCCTTTTCTTTTCCACTCACTAGTGAGAATACTAGGGGAGAATTCTCCCTGACCATTCCCTACCATCTTGATATTCTAGATTGCTCTGCAAGTCCTTTCTTAGTAAGGAGCTAAAGTTGCAATATGCAAGAGGAAATGTGTAATAACTAGGGCACCTGAAATCCAATGGAAAGTTTTCTGCCTCTGTCACTTTGGAGACGAAATAACTGAAGCTGACATCATCACTCATGCACAGTCAATGACTCAGTGCTCACCTTTGTATTGCAATAGTTAAACTGTCGATAGACTTTAGCTACACCTGCTTTGTGAAAAGACACACTAGACCACCGGGCTATAGTGCTGAGAAAAAAAGGGGCTGGTAGCTCTTCCTGCAATATGGTATTCTTTGGATCAGCAGTCCAAATATGTTTATGATTTAGAAGATGTAATTACACTGTTATCTTCTATGTTTAAAAATCAGACTTGGCCCACTACAGAATGAGACCTTTAACACTTAATGAAAGGATGTGAAAAAACATTCTTTTGTGTAACAGAAGATAATACTTATGAACAGTCACTGCCTCTCCAAGTCTATAAAACCTGTAGCTAATGTGCTAAAAATAGCTCTGTTGTGCAATATTATGCATGTAGCAATTATCATGAAGGAATTTTATTATATTCATTCATATTAATGGCGCAGTTTTCATTTATAGGTTTGTAAACATTTCAAACTCTATTACCTAGCAGCATTATTTCATTCTGTTGACAGAATATATTATCTTTTGTTTTATAGCCATAATGGAGTGCAGAAATCAAAGAGGCCCACAGCAGACAAAAATTCAGTCTTAATTGTAAAACTGAACTTGAACATTAGCAGTATAGAAGCAGACTCTCCTCAAAGGTCAATGTAATGGATCCAAAATCTGCTTGTCATCCTCAGACATCAGCTGAATCCATCCTTCTCAGAATGCTAGGAGTTCATCACCATAGAAACCGCTTATCAAATTGGAAAAGTTAAGAATTGAATTGTCTATTTGGAGAATTTATTTAATTGCAAATGGAGACCTTTAAAAGCCTAGCTCTACTGGAGATACAGAAAATCTCCTGTGGGTACTCAAAAAATGTGAAAGTGTTATATAGGAAAAGTGTAACTGAGAAGGATGAAGAGGGGAGTGGGAGGTCATTTTTCATGATGGGTCAGAAACGAAGTTTATTTAAATTCTGTGGTGGATTGAATTCAAGGACATCAGCAAAAAGCGCAAAAGTTACTCAGAATTGCTCAGGTCTGTTTAGATCCTTGCTGTGGAAGCACAGTTGCAGCAAAATTAATCTTGTTACAATGTTTCCTGACTAGTGGTAAAGTTTCTCCATGTGATTATGAACACCTCTTAGTTGACAAAGTTTTTCTGTTACCAATTTTTATTCCAGTAAATCTGTTGAAGTAAAAAAAAAAAAAAAAAAAAAAAAAAAAAAAAAAAAC
>VXAY01003865.1:26194-90392 GCA_013399855.1 Oxyruncus cristatus | reverse complement strand
AAAAAAAAAACCACAAAAAACTAAACTTGAAACTGTATTAGACCTGGAAATAATAATGTTGTGTCAGACCCCAAGGCTTTCATGGCATAGAAAACATCTTGGTAGCTTCAATGACAGCTAAATGATAGCACATATTTTTATGTAACTTGAATATAAATTTCTGGAGAGAAGTATTTTTGAATGAAATGATCCTATGTTATTTTAGGGTGGCAGAAGCTACCAAATATTTCAAATGTGTCCCATTTATGTCACTGGGAGTTTTGCCCCTTAAGTACTTCCAAAATTACCAGCATGTAAATACTTTCACAGTTCAGGTTTTTCAGCATTCAGCACAATCAAGACAACAAGAAGGAATTGGTTCAAAACCACATGTGGATGTGGCACCTGGGGATATGGTGTAGAGGTGAACACAATGGTGTCAGATTAACAGCTGGACTCAGTGATCCTAGAGGTCTTTTGCAACTTAAATCATTCTATGATTCTTCAAAAATCTTGAAAGTCCAATTATTTATACCAGAAAAACAGGAAAACCGAGTGTCTTTGGAGACTGGGAACTCCAGTTGTCAGTGCTGCTTTCTATAAAAGGACAGCCCTTATTTTAGTTACTATGTATTTAATTCTATTTTTATTCAGTATTCACACTGGAAGAGAAGATGTTGACTTTCACCTGTTTGTCTATGGCTGATTTTAATACTATTCAAAACAATTATGTTCATAGCTCCATTAGACCAATAACACAGTTAAAAGCAAAAAAAAAAAAAAGACTTTAATAAGACATAATGTTTTCAATAAACATTGAAAATAAATAAAGCCTTCTTATTTTACAAAATCATAACTAAGCTTAAGTGTTATGACTTACTTCTAATTAATTTTTTAATGAAACAATTGGTGAATCCACTTCTGTGCTGTTGATCTTCAAGTATTTCTCATTTATCTAAAAGTTGGTCTTCCATTTCAACTCTCTAATTTGGTAGCTTAAATTTTCAAGTAGAGCAGAGAGGAACAGTTTTTTCAAAGACCTCTGTCTTCACACAGATGTTTTTAAAATAAAATTTATAGATGGTTGTTCTGTTTGTTTTCTTTCTTTGATTGAAGCTGGTAAAATAAATCTCTTTTTCTTTGCCACAATGCTTACTAAAAAGAAAGTTTAAACAAGTGTGTTGGACATGATCTATTCTGCAGCTATTCTACAGTTACCATTAATTCCCTTCCCTTTCTTTTACACCTGTTGCCTGTTTTCTATTGTCACTTGTTGAATATACAAAACGTATATCGAGAATGGCATGAGCATTGAATCATTGTTCTAGCTAAAGGATTTTCATTATAAAATTTCAGCTGTTAATCTTTTTTTAACCGAGATAGTTGGTACCAAATACATTTTTTCTCTTCCCTCACTATTATCATACTTTCTCTTCAAGGTTTATCACTAGCTTCGTATTCAATCTAACATAAAGTTTTAATGGAGGAGCGTAGTGATTATTAATTGGACAATACCTTGGTCACTTGGCTTTAGCTTTCTTATTAACCACGCTGTATTTAACTGTTGAAAAAGTAGCAACAATGGAGGCTTTTTTCTTCTGTGGAAAAGCAGGCAAAATCTTGTCATCTTAGAGTGTTGCTCATATAAAAGGTACAATAAAAACTGTCATTTGCTGATCATTAATCGAACAGAAGCACGAAAGACTGAAAGAAAATAAACCAGTAGTGCCATTGGATGTTTTATTCAGTTGTTTAAGAAGGTCCTTAATTTAAATACTTATATTTATTTTTATTTCCAAATAAAATATTAAAATATAAATAATTAATTATTTTAATATAAAATAATAAAAATAATATAAAATATTAGGGATAAAGTAAATTTTTCTCTTCATCTAACTTGTTGAGATTTCAATCTCTGACTTGGTTCTTGTAACAAATTCTCTCTGTAGTCAAGACTTTCTGAAAAACCTGGGAAAATCTGGTCTAAATTGTGTTTCCAGATGTGTAATAATTCTGCAATTCTTAAGTATTTTATATCATGATTCAAGCACCTTTTTATGGATACTCAGATGTTTTTATTGTACTACTGTCATATTAATCTGAAGGTTTACAAAATCGGATTGAAACAAGCAACTGGTCAGATACTGGTGCTGGACACAGTTCCCTGAAATGAGTAGGCAGAAGTAGAATCAACTGTAGAAGGAACCTGTCATGTACCACCAGTTAAGTAAGAACAGAAAGGATCAAAGAGAAGCACAGCATTATGAATGCGTAGATAACATCAGATGCCTTTGTTCAGAAGAGAGGAAAGAAAGGACCCAGACTGCAGAACAAGGGAATGACATGGAAGCCAGGATGGGTACAAAGGCATGCTGTTGATAGAAGAGACAGAAGAACAGAATAGGCAGTAGGCTAATTGGGCCTACTGCATACAAATCTCTCATACAGCACTTCAAATACATGACAAATGCTCTTCAAAAGAGATCAGCCTCCTAACCAGGCAGCAGGTGCACTCTTCCACTGAAAGAAAACATTCAACAACAGAGACATCAGATTGCTCTAGAGACACTTGCATGACATTGCTTGTTTAGATAAGGAGCTGCTCTTGGTGTTAGAGAGTTCTTTTATGACGTCAATCGATAGGAAAGGTGAGGCCATTAGACAGACTACTAAGATGAGGTCTCTGAGGAAAGAAACTAGGGAATCTTCCTGTTCACACAAAGCAGTGTGTTCACTATATCAAACTTTGGATGTCATATGAACATATGAACCTATTTTTTTTTTATCTGAAACCTTCTTATTCATCCTGGATGATTTGTCCAGTGTTAGTTGTGCAGATCTCCCATTTGTATAGACACAGTCATCCAGATTGCATTCACAGGAAACTACCACTTTTTAGAAAAATAAGCCTTTTGCAGAGAAGGGGAAGTAGTTAAAGCTCCTTCTGGAATATGCCTGCCATTTCCCAGAACCTAAGGAAAAATCCCTTTTACACAGAGTGAGGGTGACGGAAAAATCTAAAGCTATTCATAGCCCCACCATCTACAAATCAGGTAGCAAAAGCAGTACATTGCAAAGATAAGTATTACTACTTCTGATCCTACAAATCCTACAAGCCTCCTTCCTAGGAGCTGTATTGCTAAGGAACAGAGAAGGGAGGGTGTGGGGGATTGACTAAGGCCAATAGCAGAGCACTCACCCTGCCATTCGCTCATTCCACCCTCACCTGTGGGATGGATGAAAAACAGAAGGAAGACAAGAAGCCTTGCGCATTGAGATGAAGAGAGTTTAACAGGTGAATCAAAGTTTGAGTGCACAAGCACAGTGAAAGGAGGAATTTATTCACTACTTCCCAGCAGTAGGCTGATGTACAGCCACTTCCTGGAAAGCAGGGTCCCAGCAAGCATAAAGATTATTCATGGTCGTGGCACCTGTTTTCCCAAGTAATCTTCCTTCCTCCTCTTTTCCCCCAAAGGGGTCAGAGTGGGTAAAACCAGAAGCCTTGGTGCTATGCCAGCACTGTTCAGCCCAGCCAAAACACCAGTGTGCTATCGAGATTGTTTTAGCCCCAAATGCAAAGCACACCACCACATATGGGCTGCTGTGCAGGAAAATAATTCCATCCTAGACAAACCCAGGACTAAGAGCAAAGAACAAGAACACTGTGAAGATATAATATTCTTAACATCTCCCATTGTAAGTCTGGCAGCCTGCCATCTGCTATAACTAATGTCCACACCAGGGACTTCCATTCTGTACAGCGGGGAAACCCTCTCCCCACACTGCAAAAACAGCTGTGTATTGCAATCTTAAGGAAGCCAGAGATTTCTTGCCCTTTAACCTTCGAGATACTCCCTCTGGTGGCAGAGCTACTCTGAGGGGTTTCCTATGCCATGACCGGAAAGAGGGGTGGGAGTGGGGAGCAGTTCAACACCTCTTCAATTAAAAACTGTCACTTCTTAACAGCTAAATGTTATATCTAGGGCAAAGGCCAGATTTTTTTTTTTTTAACTGGATTCTTTTGTAAGAAAAATATTTACATCCTGGATCCCTTCAAATGTCACTCAACAAAAGTAAACTAAATAGCTTTTTATTTTCCTCACACTACTTTCTAACCTGGTCCTTAATTATCTGCAAATCACCAAAGTCACATGAGTCTGTGTACCCAGCTTCCATTAACTTTTTTAAGTTTGCCAGTGTCTGACAATTGATCCCCAAACAATTACACCAGCTTTCAGTGTAATTACCACTTTCAGCTTGCTCTTACAGATACTTAGTATACCACTGAAATCTCCCAGGTGCATGTTTTTTGGAGTTATTCAGAAGGTCATTACTTAAGATCACATTTAATCATCCAATTATTTGTTCCCAAAAGGAGAGTACTCGGGATCAAGAAGTACAGCATGTGAATGTAATCCCTGTTGAGTTTCTATTTTTCTACAACTTGAGTATTTATTAGTAGCTCTTTCTTTAAGCTAGAAATTTACATAATAATTTTGATGAATAAAAAAACCTCTCTGCTGAATCCTGAAGCGTTTCCACTTTATTTTCCCTCCAGAATAATTCAGGTGAAACTGAATATATTTTATATTGCAAATCTTCTACTTATATGAAACTAGCAACATTCATTACTACTGAGAAGTTGTAATTGACTGACATTGATAGGTGTGACCTACTGGAGAGTAGAATTTATATATTTTTCAAGATGTTTTGTTGTTATTGTTGTTACTGTTTTTCTCCACAAAGGGCAAGAAATTGATCGTTTTTGTCTAGGTGAGAAGTCACTTAGGATGAATCCCCTGAATTGAAGTCTTCAGTCTGTCCAACAGAAACTGCATGTTACTGAGCCAATCTTCTATTAAACCACTTGGCACAGTTGAAAAAGTATCATTTATGCAATAAAAATAAAAGGGAAAAAAAAAAAAGAAAAAAAAAAGATTTTAACCAAATTCTGCAGGCATACCTTTTGTTTTCCCAGGATAACAGCCACTTGGTAATAATTTCAGCATCTTAAGACAGCTACCCTATATAGTTCTGTTATCAATCTTAGAGGTCTGTTATTCAACTCTGTAGTTTTTCTTTTGATCTGATGTATTCTTAGGACAATTCTCATCCTGGCACCATTTTTTAACAACTTTCAGGTTATTAAGTAGCTCATCTTGAACCATTCTTTTAATTCAATCCCCCTTGTTTTATTTCTCGCTTGTTGGAAGTTGCCCACAAGGTGTTTATTCCTGGTGGAGAAAAACCTCTGAAGAAAAGAAGAACTGAAGAAAAAGACAGCTTTAAAATGCAGCTGGACTACTGGACAACAAACAACTTTTTACCTCAGAGACTACTTTTCATATTACAATAGTATTGTGTTTATTCAATTTATTAACAATGTTGTTAGAAGAAAATCTTACTTAATATATATCCTGCAGTTTAAATCAATGCTAACTTCTTTTACTCTTCCCCGAATGTAACCCTTTTGCTTATTGGCTCTGTGTAGTTCAGATTTATAGCTTTCTCTCACTCTGTATCTTCCCTTTCCCTAATAGGGTAAGTTTTATAACAGTTTACCCAAATATAGACATTTCCCGGCATGTACCTCCCTTGAATCCTCCCAAATTCCAAGCATTCCATGCCGTACCAGATAAAAGTTAGCCTTCCCCGTTCAATAAATTCCATTTTGTCCATCAGATCTATTTTGTCTTCATCTGCAGGTGATTTTTATGCAAAGTGCATCTTACCATGGTCTATTATTAGGGGAGATCACAGCCTCCCCCCCCTATACTCGCTATCTCTTCTTTAAATTGAAACTACTTCTTTATATTGCAAGTCTTCTACTTACTATGAAACTAGCAACATTCGTTACTACTGAGAAGTTCTAACTGACTGACATTGATAGGTGTGACTCTTCTTTTTCTCTTAATAATTGAGTGCTACCTTCTACAACCTTGCTGTCTTCTCATGCTTGAAATGCACCGTAAAAGATCATTTACGTCTCAGTACACATATGCTTATTCCATGTTTTACATACTTTTGAAGCTTATATTACAGCTGATTACTTATCCATAGAAGATTTCAAAATGCATTTGTCTGACACCCCTTTGACTGCTGTTGAGTAACTTATAAATTTACATTCCCCTACCCATAGGTCCAAACTTGTGGGTGTATGTCCAAACATGAAGAAAGTCATATTAGGAAAGACAAAGCCTACCTGTAATTGAATCTGGCAAGGGATGTCAAAGACAGCAAGAAGGGTTTCTTTAAACACATGACTGGCAAAAGGAAAGCTAAAAAACATGAGGACCTGCTGCTGAATGGGGCAGGGGACTTGGTGACATGGAACATGGAAAAGACTGAGGTACTGAACACCCTCTTTGCCCCACTCTTTGGTAGCAAGACCAGCCTTCAGGAATCCCAGGCCTCAGAGACCAGCAGGAAAGGCTGGAACAAGGAAGGTATAATCCTGGTTGAGGAGGCTGAGATCAGATTATACTTAAATAAACAATGTACATAAGTCCATGAGCCCTGATGGGATATGCACACACAAGCACTGAGGGAGCTGGCAAATATTGTTGCCAGGCCATGTTCGATAATACTGGAACAATCATTGTAATTGAGAGAGGTGCCTGAGGACTGAAGGACAGTAAATGTCACATCTTCAAGAAGGACAAGGAGCATGATCCAGGTTACTACATGGCAATCACCCTCCCCTCAGTCCCTGGAAGGTGATGGAGCAGATATTTTTGAAAACCGTTTCCATCTACATGAAGGACAAGAAAATTGTAAGTAGAAGTCAGCATCATAACTGCACACCACTTGGTCCTTTCTATTTAGCTTTTCCAACACTTCTTGTCTTATTTTATAAAGGTCTATCCAGATTAGCCAGATGAATATGACTGAAGGAAAAGTCTTATTGTTCATATTGGGATGCAAACCAAGGAAGATTGTGGCCTTGAGTAGAGTTCATGTAGTTCTTGCAGTTTTGTGATTCAGGTGCATAGAGTATATAGATAAAAGGCATACAGTAGTATGCCACAGATCTACTTCCCAAAAATAAGTTACCTTTCTATACCTACCTAAAAAATATGCTTAATATCTGAGATGAAACTACAGAAAAATACTGCCATTCTTTTTATTTTTGTTCGAGTTAGTTGTGTGGATGACCTTTATCCATTTATACTACATTTTCCATTTGTGCAATATATATGTCTTGAGTGAAAGGGAACAGGGAGAAAGAAAAGAATAAGGAAGGTTTAAGACCTGAATAGGACTCAAAAATTTACATTCTAGGTTGCCAGAGACCCAAGTCTAAAACTACCAGAGACCTTCTTTTCTTGTTTTGGTTTGTATCTAGTTTTGGATTCTGTTTTTTGCTGTGAGACGTTTATTTTCTTGTCCACTTTGTTATATAGGTGTGGGTTCTTTGGAGGCGATTCTAGATTTCCTAGCAATACATAGTGGTCTCTCTTTTCTCTGTCATCCCACACCTTAGCTACTGATGTATATACATTATAATGAGAGCATATGTTTCTTGTGCCAGTGGATGCCATTCCCATTGAGATACTATGTAAAGTATCATCAAGAGCCAGCAGACGTAAATCTCCACCAAGCTCAGGCTGCCTTTGATTCCCAGAAGTAAGTATTCCGCTGACCTCCCTTATACCAGTATCCAGTCTGTCAGATTTTTCCATTATATATACACTTTGAAGATGAAATACATGTCTTAGATTTGAATGTAGAGAGATCAAACGGTACCACCAGCATTGCAGCCAGTTCACTTGCAAGTGAGACTGAGACTTAACACAAAACTGTATGTCATCCTCTTGAAGTTGATCGGAAATGTCCAGCAAAAGCAGTGAGAGTAGAATGCATCAATAGACATTTCCCTAAGAATTGACTTTGAAAAGAAAAGAAGAAGATCGACTTTTCTGTTCACTTTCTCTTAAAAAGCTTTCCTGAGAGTCCTGGCAAGCGTCACAGAGGGGAACAAGCAAGGACACAAGTTGCTGCTGCAGCTGCTGCAAGGATATCAGGACCACCAGTTTCAGCTGGAGTGACAGAATGAGATCTGGTAGACAAAGACGCAAGTGCTGACAGTTGAATCCTCAGCAAGGTTAGGTGGTTTATATCCTCTAAGGATTTGTGGGTTTCTAAATAATTTCTTCTTTTTAAGTCTGAGTAAAAGCTCTGCATCTTAGGGGGATTTAGCAATGATTAAGGCAGAGATAACCAGCCTCCAAACAAAATGCAAACCAAGCAATTTGCAGCTTAAACAACAGTAGTATTTTTTTACCTACAGTTAAATTCTTTATTTAGAAATAAAGTAGGTTTTTAAACAGACTTAAATTAATTTTTATATAGACTATAAACTTATTAACCATATAATAATTTGTATTCAGGGAGAAGATTTTAAATAACAGGCTGAGACAATTAGCCAAAGTGGGGTATGAAAGAAAGTCTGTGTCAATAAATTAAATGTATCAGGATATTTGGGATGAAAACAACATACCAAAATATTCTTATTGAAAAAAATAATTGTGTCTTTAACTGAGACAACAGCTGACACAAATAAGGCTGACTGATGAAGAAATGATGAAAAATTATTTTATATAGGATATTTTACTCTTGTGAGTTTATAACACAATCCAAAATAGTTCAGCAATAGAATTTGCTTAATGAATATACATCTAATCACTCATAAGTATTTCTCATCTCTAATATCAGAAACTTCTGTCTCTGATTCATTTTTTGAATCAGATAAATACAGAAAAAAATAGATACATATAGACCTTAAAGGTGTGAAATAGATAACGTTGATTTTTTTATGGTTTATAGTACTAAAGAAATGTCTGTCACATAAATAACCAATATGGTTGATTGGCAGACAGAATTCCCTGTAGTATGCCAGAAACATATTTGTTGTCCCTGTGGTCTAAGATTGTGCAGCATTTAGATTTCTGATTTAGCAGAAAGAGGCATAACATTGTAATGCTTAGATCAAAAACTAAATAGACTGTACATATCATTCTGGGAATGTGGTTTGGTCTGCTTTGATTTGCTCCCCCTGAAACAAGGACTAACTTGCAATCAAAATATCCATTGTATAAGAAATGGAAAAAGGAAAAGTAAAAATATTTTGACATCACAAGTATGGTGCTCAAAGAGAGATATAATGGGCACTTACAAGAAGCCATAAGTTTCTTTTGTAGGGTTATTATTCAAGGCTGTGAAATCTTTATGTTGGTCTTCACACTTGGAAACAATTTGAACTTGGTGCTTGATTATTACCATGAATGTTTGTAAGAAGTTTTATACAGCTGTAAAAGTTACAAGTGTTCCCTAAATCCCCATGTTTCAAAAAATTAATTATGATGATGTTGAGGTTTTTTAGTTTTTAATATTAAATTACTTTTTCTTTAACAACTTGTTGCCTATCAGAAGAAACCTACTGGTGTTATAAAGCTTTCAACATTCTCTTTTGTGCTTGTCTTCCAAAAGAAAGGTGGACTTAATCTTTGCAGGAACACCCACATCTTGACATAAAAGTGAAAAGTACTCAAGCTCTTTGAGATGGAGCAGGGAGCAGCTCAGGGAATGGAAACTATCTCAGAAACAGGTTAGCTGCAGTTAATTTAAATTCATTAATTTCAATATCCAATTAGTATTAAAAATCACAGTTTGACAACCTTCTCTCATCACCATAAAAAATAATGCAAATGTCAATTTGTGAAATTTAGCTAAAACCAAACTTTTTTTTTTGAGTTTTCTGAGTTGCAATCCTAGAAGGAATGGAAACTAATAATTTTGACATAGGATGTATTTCTGAAGAATGAAAGATTTCAAAATTATGCAAAATATTTTCACAAAATAAGAAAAATAATCTTTTACTTTGTGCTCATGCTAGAAAGCCCTACAACAAAATAGCATGTCTTCCTCCAGGAAGGAAAAATACTGACTAATGGTAATGATTTTATTACCCTGTCCCTTTCATTATAATCCTGCTGCCTTTTAAGCCACAGTTGTGTTTTAAAGTTATACTGAAGTTCCCCTTTAACTAAAATAATATTATTCTGCATATCCCACCACCAAGTCCTATGTTTGCATATGGTTTCAGTCATTCTCTGTCTGTAATGCACATAAATAAAATTTATCTTTTTGGCTCCTCACACCACTTTGTTTAGCTTGAAATGTGCACTTTAACACAAATAATGACAGGAGAAATTGTTACAAAGTCTGATTTGAAGTGTTTTCAACTAAAACTTGAACAAAATTGTAGTGGATGCATAAAATACTTTAAAGTGATATTTAAAATAGATATTCTTTTACTTTTATTTTGCAGGGGGTTTTTTCTGTGGTAAGTTCTAATAGACTTGAAGTTTTTTAAATTATTCTTTTCAAAAAGTACATGAACATGTACTCAGTAAAACTCCATTCCAGATTTATTTTGAAACAACATTCTTTACAAAAAATGTTTAGAATGTTGCAGGAAATAAATAGATTTTTGGGGGGTTTCCTTCCCCCTTTTTTGTCATTTTGGATGAGTAATACTAACCGTGTTACTGAACTGAGAACTTATATCTCTTCTGGGAAGGGCCACATTACCAATAAATTATAAAGTCAAAAACAAAAAGGTAAATAATTTTTAATGTAAATATTCATTTTTTTCATTTCATCCTTTACTGAAAGGGCATGATAAGCAATCCAGATTAACGTAATAATACTGAAAGCCACGCACTACATATCTTGATTTTTGACTTTATCATTACTGTTAAGTTCAGCTGATGTATCCAGAGGAGATTTGTCCCCAAGTGTACTTCACTAACTTTTCTACCTTTTTCATTTTCATTTTCCTCTCCCCACATATACAGGGAGGCTGCAAGTCTGAATATCTTCTTAGTAAGTTTCTAGTCTATGAGAGAAAGTCTGCGAAGGAATGACATGGTGGGACCAGTTATACTAAAAATATGAGTACTTCAGCACAAAATGCTGGCATACTGGTGACAAGTTTTTCAAGAATCAGTTTGATTCTTTAAAGCAAGCATAATTCAAAATAAAATTCAGGGATTTTAGCCTGACAGTATGTCTAAAAAAATATGAGCTTTTTAGTTACATACATGTCCAATATTAAGTTCATGGCATATAGAATGAAATGGTGCGAAAGATGTAAACTGTGCCATTAGTCTTGGCTCTTTGTTTGATTAGAAGTTCCGTGATCTGACCACAATTAACACAGAAAGATTGAAATTTTTTCTACTACACATATCACTGATGCTGGCTGAAGAGAACAGACTTCATAGTGATGGAGATCTCCAGTTCATTACTATGATCTTTTTTTCTGCAAGGAAAACTGGATTCTTTATAACCAAAGTAAATACATGTTCTTCAGCTAAATTACTGTTTCAGGACATCATGTGAAAAAAAAACCAAACAAACCTGAAATTTCCTCACTGTGAAACAGAACCATAGTGAAGTAGACTGGATTTTTTTAAATAAATGGAATCACAAAATTGTTTAGGTTGGAAAAGACCGCTGAGATCATCAGGTCCAACCTTTGACCAACCACCACCCTGTCAACCAAACTACAGCACTAAGTTGTTTCTCGCACACTTCCAGGGATGGTGACTCCATCACCTCCCTAGTCAGTCCATTTCAACATTTAACAACCCTTTCCACGAAGAAATTCTTTGCAACCTGGTGCAGCTTGAGGCTACGCCCTCTCGTCCTGTTCCTCGTTGCCTGGCAGAAGAGGGTGACTCCCATCAGGCTACAACCTCCTTTAAGTAGAGAGTGATAAGGTCATCCCTGAGCCTCCGTTTCTCCAGGATAAACAAACCCAGCTTTCTCAACCATTCCTTGTAAGACACACCCTTGAGACCCTTCACAAGCTTTGTTGCCCTTCCCTGGACTCCCTGCATCACCTCAGTGTCTGTATTGTAGTGAAGGGCCCAGAGCTGATCACAGTATTTGAGGTGCAGCTCACCAGTGCAAACAGATATTGTAGTTATAACTGTTCCAAACAGAGTAGCAGAAATTAACATTAATACTACATATTATAGAAAAAGCACTACCAATGGTTGCTATTAGGATAGCATTCAGAATTGTATTGCAAACTGAAAATGTTTTTACTTATTGTTTTTAGAAGCATTTGTTCACCAGTCCACTCTGTTTTGCAGGTGGAACAAAGCCTAAATCTACTACTGTGGAAGTGTCCTCAAGAAAACTTTTCTCAAAGGGATTAGTAGAGTTCACTTTTCTCTTAGAAAAAGAATTATATCCCATTTTTAAAAAAACTCAGCACAAAAATAAGTAAGATGACTGAAATTTCAATGTAACTTTGAAGAAGAAAATTTCACTGTGGATAGTCATTTTTTACTTGGCCAAATTTAAGAGATTCAAGTACATGTTTAATGTATTTTTATTGAATGAATTTTTTAACATGAATAGAGAATATTTGCACTTGGGAATGGGAATTAAAAAAAAAAAAAAAAGGAAAAATGAAAGTTTTCCAAAGCTTCTCTCTCAGACTTCTTCAAAAGCAGAGAATTATTTTCTAAGGCCTTAATTAGGAAAGCAATGAAATGTGTTTGTATGTTCTCAACTGTGCTAAAGCCAAATGCAGGAACAAATACAAATCAGAAGTCCTTGAAAATATGTCCTTTTTCTTTATTACTGCCCAGAAATTGATTGCTTACTGGCTATATATGACAAGGTGGGTAACTACAAATGTATTTAGATTTGATTATTTACAGAGCCTATAAAGAATAGGACAACTGTTGACAGGATTGATGCAGTTCAAAACAAATTCCAACAGCAAAATTCAGTAAATCAAAGACAGACATAACATTGTATGGTCCTTTAGAATTGGCACCATTTTATTTGAAAGTCTCATACACTTGCAACATGATTTGTGGACTATTTATTTATATTTTGAAAATATATATAATAACTGTACACGTACAATGTTGACTAAATCTAAAATGTGTCTTTCAGACTCAATAATTATTTTTTTCTCATATTTCTACATACTGTACTAAAATAACTAATAAGATTTTGGATGTCTGCCTACAGAAAATTTTAAAGGATGCACCTTTAATTCTTATTATGATAGAAAGAATGTATGCTCACTTACTTAGGTAAAATTGCAAGTAATTTCGTTGTTATCTGTCTTATTAAAATCTGTTTCTATTTATAAAAAAGTATTATTTGTCTGTGCCAGCTATGCTGTCAGGACCAGAAAGTCCATTTTTCCTTCTGAGAAAACTTGTAATTACTGGTGTTTTGATGTAATTGATTAAAATCATAAGTTTAATTTCATATATGTTTTAGTATTTTCAGTATGCACAGAGTTACAAATGTATGTTAGCTTCCAGAAAAACAGACTTTTTTTAATATATCAAATTTTCAGCTTCTAATTAATGTTAATTAACAAAACTACTCGTGAACTTTTAATTTTTGCTTCTTATAATGCCAAATTGTTAAGAGACAAAGAAATGTACATGTTTTCTATTCTTGCATCATTTGATTTTGTTTTTTGAATTTTTTTAGTATTGTTTTCAGCAACCTGTTATGGAAAACATACGACAATAAATAAATCTATATTGAAAATAATTATTCTTAGAACATTATTTGAATAAAAATAAATTAGTTGTGAAATTTGGTAAAGTATGCTTGTTATTTCTGTGGAAAAAAACCCACTTTTAGGCTTTTGAAATAGTGCAAGTTTATATTTTGAATTTTTTTTTAGTTCTGAAATGCGTAAGTGAGCATCAGACAGAGCACATTCAGAAGTAGAAAAGCAGTAACTAGGAATGTCTACACAGTAGAAAACATTCCTGTAGAAAAAAAAAGTCACAACATTTTTAATAATAATGCCTTATTATACCGTGAATGTCAAAAAATACAATTAATCATATCAACCATCCCATTTCTACATATTATCAATTGTGTGATTCCTTCAAGAACAGACCAGTTTCCATCTAAAAGTAACTATAAGAAAGTGACATTAATAGCATAATACTATTTTCTCTAAGGAAAGTGAAAACTATTAAACATTCAACCACCTGTACAAATATAAATATTTTTATCCTTCTGGGTATACTCAAAAGAATTCTGTATCTGCAGAGTCCAACATATTTCTACATTCAGTAAAAGCATTGTGCTAGCATAGAAATGAATTTATATCCTACTGATAAAATTTCTGTTGCAAAAAAAGAATAATTTGCAGTGTGGAGTGAAAATTAATTTGCACCTCAACAGATGTAAGTGAAGACAAAATTGCCCATCTGCCAAGTAAGAAATTGCTTTAAAACAGGTCTTTAAAACAGAATGAAAAGTGTTAGCTTTCCTTAAAACTGAATTTACACCTTGCTTTTGTCGGGGAGTATAGGCAATGAGGTCACTCAGCCTATATTTTAAGGGCCCCTACACAAATCTTCATCTTCCTACCAGGCATCTTGCCATACATGCAATAAACAGAGTTCATAATTAGAGTTTATTTACACGTGCATCTATGCCCAATGTAATATAGGTGCTATTTCCTTTTGTTTTTAGAATGCTTCTTTACTACAAATTGTCCACAACTTTGATAATTCTGTCATAGTATGCATTGGTACTGCTCATACAAGGGAATCATATAAAAATGTAAAATTCCAGGTCTTGCTTTTTCAAAATTTTATTGTCTGAAAGATTATTTATGGCCATGAAAAAACTGTAACAAAAGTTTCAATCAACTCGCTCTGTGCTCGGTATCTACAGGCTCAGAAATGCTATCTCAAAGGCAAAATCTAAGCACAACCTTTAAACATTTACGTAAATTTTGGTGACCTGTGAAGTATTTCCATTGGCTTGAAAATTATGATGGAAGCAGCTAATTTGATACATCTCTTTTTTCGTCAAGACAGATGTAACTAATAACAAGGGTATCTCTACCTTCTTAGTTACTGTCCTATCTAAATCAGCCCCGGAGGTCTCTTGCCATGACTCTCTCATCACCTCAATCTCAACATCTCTTCAGTGCACTCCTGGCTTGGTCTTTGTGGTTCTTTCTCTACGAAACACTGGAATTGTCAACCACAGTTGTCTCCAGGGAGTCTACATTTCTGAGTAGTGCCTGATTTCCTTGGTAGTACTGAGTAAGTTTAGGCCTGTGGACAGGTACTTCTTTAATTAAAAAGTTATGCTGCTTCTTTTAGTTACCTCTTAAGTTGTAGCAGCTACAGCTGCTTTTCTGTGTTTTTTCTTACTTAAAAGAATAGCATTTGCATGTCCAAACTAGCTATCCTCTATGTAATGCATCTGTCAGTTAGTGAAGTAAGAGCATTGATCCTTTCAAAGCTGTATACCCAGCTTGCTCCAGTTGAGATCATAACATTTCCTGGGTCCAGCTTGAAGAATCAGAAACCCTAAGCTGGCCAAATTCTCCATTCCATGTAGGAAATCTGGGATACCCGTAACAGCCTTCAGTCTGGACTGCCCTAGAGCTATGAACATGGGCATCCTAGGCTCCCCAACACTTTGACACAAAAGCTAGCAGAGCACCAGTCAGCTTCGTGTTACAACCTTGCCCTTATTCTGATGTAAAGAGTGTCAAAGCGAGAAGAATCCATTTTGTACAAACACCTCAGACCTAAGAAAGGCCTGGGAGACTTGTAAAAAGGCAGCATGTTGGCAGATTACTCCAGTGACAAATCGTCACAAAGACAAAGCCAGGCACAGAGCCTGTGGGTAAATCAGAATGTCTGCAACACACAGAAACTCTTCCCCTACTTACAGAGACCTCACGTTTCATGTCCACATCAGAAACAGTGAATGCCAAATGCTTTGCTAGTCCCAGTGGTGAATGTTGGATAGAATGGTCAATACAAATAAGACAAAGTACCACCATTTGGGCTAAGTGTATTATTGGATGGGCACACTACTGCATTAATTTTAAACTTCTTTTTTAGAATGTTTAAATCTGCTTTTTATTTTGTTCTATTAAAAATGTTAAAAAGAAGGAAACTAAAGGTTTATTTGCCCAGATGGCTAGACTTTGAACCAGGTAGATGGAAGACAGCAAATCCTGCCTGGATTTCTGACAGGTTTCTGGGGTCCACTGACTTGGGAAAGCCATGACAGATAGGCTATGCACACCCATCAAGTTTCTCCAGGGCAAGCAGCCACCATGGCTTTCCTAGGTTCAATCCAAACTTCAAAGATTTCAGAAATCCCCATATTAATGAGAATCAGCTGTCACCTACAGAGCCTAAACCACTACAGGAAACCGAGGACTTGGGATGAGTTTCCAAGGCTCTTGATTTTTAGGTAACTCTGCCTTATGGAAAACTTTTGGAGCGTTTTGAACTTTGAACACTACTGCTTCCTAGTGAACTTGTCCTGCTGTTGTTATCCCTGATAGTATTACTCAGCATCTGTAAGGACCTCGTGAATATGTTTTGCTTCTGAAACAGCAACTTGTATCTTGAATCTCAGTCTTAATGTATTCTATTTAGCCGTGCTATTCACTAGTGTATTTGAGCTTTGTCTTTGACTCAATGATCATAAATCCTCACTGTTAGATGGAAACGTATTTGTCTAGCATAAAAACAGTAAGGAAAAGGTGTTCTATAGCTGCTTCTACTCTCCTACATTATCAGTAAAATGGCATCCCCTCTCCCTGGAAAGAACTATTATTCCTATGAGGCCTAGAACTACCAATGTTTTTGTTTTTCAAAAAAAGCACTTATGTATAACCCAATGAATATAATCATACAAACATATGTAGAAAGGTAAGCCATATATCTTGTGGGAGAGGCAGAGGGAGGTGGAGAATTACTGTATATGTTAACAAATTACTCAAGATCTTTTTGTCAAGCTACACTGACAGAATTTACATTAAGGGTTTCACAAGTTAAACCAAACAGTACTACTAAAAAAATTTTTTGGAAAACAGAATGAGGCAGAAAAATGTGATATATTTGGGGTGTTTCTTTTGAATTTTCAGGTGTTATTTTTATAAAACAATTAAGGATATTTAAAGCATAATCCACTGTCTAATAGGAATAGGCTAAGCCAATTACAGAAAGATAAGGTTTGACATGTATTTTCCCTTCAAATTCAGTTCACTTCCCGCAGCATTTTGAAGCATGTACCTGACAATGCTCAGAGGCAAGGCTCAGGAGGCTCACAGTGAAGAGCCTTTCCCATCCAGAGCACTGGAGAACTAAGGAGCATTAGAAGATGCTTAAAATATGTTGTTTGCTCCATCAGGCACACAGCAATTGCTCTGTGCAGATAGTTTTGACAACACCTGCACTCTTGGTGTGAGAAAAGCACTGTCAGGGCCCCATGGGGGCTACCCACAGCTCCATCAGGTCAGAGCCTGCCTGCCAGGGCCCATCCCACCTGGAAGAGGGCAATGGGACACCAGGATAACTCCAACCCCAGGCACTGGGCATCTCCCTTGGGACAGAGAGGGGTCAGAGCTGGGTAGGGAGGTGGGTCAGTGGGTAGGTCTGCCCATGGCCAGGCAGGGCAGGTCTGTGGGAGCCATGGATAGCGTTGGAGGAGCCACAGGGCCAGGAAGGGGCATACAGGGCACGTAGGGCCTCAGTGCCATGGCAGTAAGCAGTTCAAAGAATTTATCACTATGGAGACAGACTTAGAGAACAGATAATGAAAGGAGACTCAGGGTTTTGGTCAACAGTTTTACTTTTCCTACTTTCATGTATTAGTGGTAAACAGTAGATGTTAGCCCACTTACAACGGACATGACTTTTTTTTTTCTTTGAATAAAGTGGTTGACTCACAAAGACCCAAAGATTTTATAAACCTGGTGTAAATAATATCTCAAAATATAGACTTTCCCACAACATTTAGCAACAAAAGATATTCCCTCTGGAAATACATGTTGTTAAAACTTGGAGTTGTCCTATTGGATATCATTAATTCTGACAAAACCCCAGAAAAGACTGTCAGGTTTGGTAATTTGGTCTTGTTCTCAAATGAAAATAAATTATAAATATTGTATATTTTTACAGATTTACTGCTACTAATAATAGTGTGTTATTGTTTTTTACTAGTAAATTCTTTAACGCAGTCATTTCAAGGAACTTTGTTTCTCATAAGTATAGTGACAGTAATTCTGTCAATATACATGATGTCATATATCAACATAAGTATTTATGATACATACATGTTCGTGAAGAATAGAAAAATAATATTTTACTTTACTAGACTGAAATAGTTTTTGTGAAATATTAACAAGTGCGTGCAAATGTGTATTTTTAATATACCAATGTAACTTTTCCTGAGACCTCTAATCATACTCATGTTTCCACTCTGAATATTTTCAACTGGGAAATTTCAACCTTCTACAGAACTACATAATTCCCAATTTCTGCATTATGCTGTGATACAATATTCCCCACTCTAGCAGTGAGTGGCTAGCACAGCTCTAAAAATTGCTGAGGATAAGTCATATGATGCCATATGAGTTACTGTAGCAGGAATGATCTAAAGCTGTTCTCTAAGTGATTGGCCAGGGCCAGAGATCTTCCCTTGGAAACAGGAATTGCAGGCATAAAACACAGCTGGTATGTTTGCCATTGAAGTTGTCTACTCAGCCCTTTTCAGACCTGTATGTTCGGGTTTGAGTGATAAATTACAATGTTGCAAACAGTCATTTGTTCCTGTATATGATTATTGAAATGACTTTCAAGGCAGCAGCCTTCAGAAGGCTCCATATGCAGAAGTGTGACCTCTTATGTAATGGAGATGTTACATTTTTAATGTGCTGATTTTGCTTCTGTACTGCCTAAATGAATGTTTGCTCCTGCTCTGTCCCTTGTTCCTTCCATTTTTCTACCAATACAATACTACATTGCATAATAATGTGTGATGATATTAATAAAATGCATAACCCAGACAGTAGCAAAGCATTGTGGAACATAGATTGTAGATAATACCTGTAGATGCACATAATTTATAAGTAAAAACTATAAATATAAATAATAAAAAGTGTAAATAAACATGGTGTATAGTCAGATCTTAAAGAAATTGAGGATTAGAATTTTAGCCACAGCATTTCTAAAGAGATTTATGGGGTGACTGTCCAACCCAAAGTGGACAGTTGGTACTGTGGGGATGAAAGAGATGTTTCAGATACCAAAAACCTGTGCAATATGAAAAATGAATTCCTCATGAGAATGAAATATTTAAAAAAAAAATCAAACAAACAAAAAAACCCCAAACAAACAAAAAACAGAAAGGAGGAAAAAATATATTGGTTATTTGCATGCTCTTTGTCTCTCTTCCCTACATATTATCTCTAAATTGCTCACAACCAGTTTGGTCTCTCTTCCTGAGAAAACTGCTAGTTTTGAACTTTGAAACTCCAAACTTAGTTGAAAAGTGTCTGAAAAAAGTTACTTGAAACTAGAAATAAGCTTTTGGATGATTATATGCTAATATTTTCAGTGAAACAGTACCATATCATCCACATTTTATATGGCAAATTATGAAAACATTTTATTTCAGTAAGCTGATCCATATTGGTTTTGACTTTTTTGTTTCAGCTGCTATGACAAAATCAAAACAAATATTTATTCATGTTCCTTTTCAAATACAGAATAAACTTATTTCTGCCCATTAAATATTTTATTTTACTCAAAAAGTATTTTTTAATGGAAAAGATGTTTCATACAAATGTTTCTGAGCAGATGCCTTGCTGCATGAAAGAGGGGATGAAGACACATTTTTGATTTTAAGTAGCTTGAATTTAAAGGGTAAAATTATTATTGTACCTACAGACAGACATAGGTCTATGCTTGATATCCACCCGAGATATGGGTATGAAAAATTACATGTATTTGGACTAATATTAACATATTAGGTCACGTCACAATTGTGGTCTTCAAGACACAGTCTGTGGATGCTCAGCTGATGCTAAGCTGATGCTGTTCAACAAATAGGTAAGAAAAATCTGTAGTTAAAGGACTTTCATTTATTTTATAAGAATCTCACCAACATCAAAGATATTTTAGGCAAACTAAAATAAGATTGTGCTACTAAAAATAAGTTCATGAAACTAAAAAATTCTGTGATATGTTTCAGAATCTGAAAACAGTTGAAAGCCCACTATCTATGCTATGTCACAATGACAGGCATTGAGATGTCCTTCACTGAGAGGTATGGGATAGCAGCACACACACAGGCTACTACCACATTAAATGTGATAGTAACCCACAGAGGAGTATTTTCCCAAATGGTTTCACACCTTAAGATAAAAGGTTCACACCATCATGGTTTGTTATACATTAATAAGTTTAGAAAATTAGATGAATGTATTTAAAAGCTGTGAGCAACATAAAAAAAAAAAATAAAAAGAAGGGAAAACAAAAAGAAGCACAAAAAGTATATTTTAAATTTTCTAAATATAAAACAAAAATATGGGACATTCCTGATCCAACAAAATATCAAAATACACTGTTGGTAGCCACACTAACATTGCTCTTCCTGACTGGAAGTTCTTACCTTTATATAGCACAGAATAATCTGAGTTATAATAGAGGAAAATACAAGATATAAATAACAGATACAATAAAACTCAGGACTGCCACCAGCAAGAAAACAGTATATTCCTGTATACATCTTCATTATATCAGCCAAAGTGCCAAAAATGATGCTGTTCCTGGAATTAAGTCCTGACTTGGATAAAAATTTTCTTAAATGGAGCTACGTGAGTGTCAACTTAAAAGAGGTTACTCACATGAATCAGCAGAATATGATTTGTCCGCAGCACAGCTGGCAGAAAATTCATCCCTCAGGAAACAAGTCCTGACAACTTCAGCTTCTTAATGAAAAGTTCTCTCTTCTGTCTTTCTTTTCTCTTCTTGTCTGGCCTGTGAGAAGTAGTGATTTTTAATTTGGGGAGACTGGGGCAGGCTATCTAAAACACTTTCAGCATTCCTTGACTGCATAGTATTTTGATTATAATTAATTTAATCTATATTTCATTTTCTAAAGGTGGCAGACCATTGTTTAGATTAAAAGCATATTGTGCACTACTACTTACTAACTCTGTATAGGAGGTGGTATAGGAGCTTCTTGGCCTGTGCCTATCCTAAAATCATATGTCCTTCATGACGTGGCAGATCTGGGAAGCAACTGTCCTAAATTCACACAGAGCAGATTGAAGGGCTTTCTAAGTCTAGACTAAACCTAAGCAGTCATCAAGATTTTTGATAAGCCAAATCATTGAATCTTGTCTCATCTACTGCTTGCTCTGTATTAAATATGGTCTTGGCAAGTGTTCCTAGATTAACAACAAATTCCCATATGGATTTCTGATTCTGCTTTCTGAAATTTAGCAGCTTGAACTGGAATTTAGATGACTTTTACTGAACCTGGTCATATTTTTTCCTTCTATCAGTATTCTCCCCATCTTTTGCTTGTGCTGTGCCCACACCACCTGCTAATCCATCTGGGCTGTTCCCATGTAGGTTGCCTGTATCCCATGCTTTACTTGCCTGGCATTCAATAGCTCTTTAACTGTGAATGAAGCCTGCTGCCTTCAAACTGGCAATCCTGCAAATCCCTAACTTGTTCTCCTTCTTATCATGATCTTTCTCTATGTAAGATGGGTCAGTAAGTCTGAGTTAGCTAATGTTCTGATACTCAAATCGCTCACCCATGTCATTCCCTTTCTGAGGCTGAAACCAAAAACTGCAGAAATGCCCCACATTCTTCTGCTGGACCGTACAAAACCCCTATATGGTCCCTCATTTTAAGAGCAGAAAAACACTCTGCACACCTCATTTCCTCTTGCTTAAAACTGCATGTACTCCCTCAGCCTTTCCAGGCTAGATTCCCTGTATGCTCCATACACTTCCTCTGTCCTAGACCCCTGTATTCCCTTTCACCCATTCTTATTCCTTTCTCTAATAGATTTCCACTTCCCTCTCTACACATTTGACAAAACCACAGTTCCCTAACATGTCCACACATTTTCTACACAGTCCCTTTTTTTTTGGAGTTTCTTCCTGGATTTTTCATTTCCTTTTATTCTACTCCCAACATAGCAACACAGAATGAGGATGGTTGAGGTTCAAAGGCATCTCTTGAGATCACCTATTTTGGCCCTTACCCTGATCCCACTGCCCAAGAGGGATCAGCTAAAACAGAGAGGGATCAGCTAAATCAGGCTGCCCTCTTGTACTGGGGAGTCCAGAATTGGACCCAGAACTCCAGATATGAATTCACCAGAGCTGAGCACAGTGTAAAGTTCATCTCCCTCAACCTGCTGGTAGTGGTCTTACTACTGAAACCCAAGACATTAGTGGTCATTGCTGCAAGCACACATTGCTAGCCCAAGTACAACTTGACCACCAGGACTCCCCAGGCCTTTTTCTGCAAAGCTACTTTCCAACCAGCCAGTCCTCAGCATGTCCCAATGCACGGAGTTATTCCTCCCCACACCAGTCTCATTTCATCTCCATATTTCTTTATCCCACCTTGTCTTCTAGCGTTATAAGAAAACATCAAAATGTATTTTAAGAGTGTAAACTGGGAGTCAAGACAAGTAGATACAGATATACTGGAAACTACTGTCCCCTTGCTAGATCTAGATTTCATCAGGCACTATGGCAGCTCTGCTAAGAAGACAAGAGTCTCTGCGATTCTCTCCTGTTTTTCCAGTTCTTTTAGGTTGTGCACATTGATGTCAGTATTTGTCTGCAACGTTGCAATTGCAGAAGTTGTAGTGGAAACTAATAACTTGAAAATATGGCAGAATTGCCAAGACAGATCACGAGGTAGTTTCAGGTCTTGTACCATAGACTGTCCTTAGTTTGTGAGATGCCTTTCTGACATAGTAATTCCACTAATAGTTTCACTCTGACATTGTTACTGCAAAGCCATTTGGGACCTGGCAGTAATAGTATTATTTTCTTGGCAAGTGGTCAGAAGAACAGTTCAGAACAATTTATTAGAAATTGTGTGTGGAGATGAGACAGAGGTCATTGAACTACAAAGTCACCATCTTGCTTCTAAATACATTTGCATGTTTCATCATCCAAACTAATTTTCTGAAAGGTAGTCTGTAATTTCTTAACTTGACTTTGTTCCATTTACCAATACTAATCATGATACCAGCTACGCTAAAAACAAAACTACAAGAAGAACCATATGTTCCTCATTTTCTAGCTGTTATCTCAACATTTGCTGCTTTTACAGGGCTGAACTCCAAGCGTGGGAACATTGTTTTTCCTACATTCCAATGGATTTCATATGTACCTAGCTAATAGTTTGCTTTGAAGCCTAGCTTCTCCTTATGGACTATTCTTTTGTGTATTTCTAGCTGATTAAGCACCAAATATAAAGAGAAAACTGAAAAACTTGTGAGCATCAAGAGTGAAACTACTCATAGACAGAACACATATATGTTTTTGTGCATGTATATTATGCTTCTAAAATGCTGAAAATAATAATGAGTTTGATTTGGACTGGGTAAAATTTTTTAATATCTGAAGAGATGACACCACTTGATCTGTATTTGCATTCCTAGCTTTCCATTTTCTGGTTGTGTTTTCCATGAGCGAGTACAGTAAGCGTTCAAGTTCAGCAGCGGTAGGTGTGATATGAAGGATAACTAAGATGACAACTCCTAAAAGGTATATGAGGGTTATGCAGCATACAACAAATAAAATTAACATCAGTTTTTAAGGGTATATGTAAAGGACCATGTAAATACCTAATGTAACCTCTTATATTTTTTAACCTATTTTGCTTGGATCCTCATTCAACACTAAAAAGAATGACACAGCTTCTCAGAGACCTTAGCTGGAATTTATCTACATATACAGATACTCATGAACCACTCCTTCCTCATAAACAGTCAGATTATTCTGTATGAGTGGATCCTCAGCAACCATCATTTAGATACACTAGGAGACCAGTCTGTCTGTTCCCAGCATGTATCACAATATAACTTACATTTCTTGCCCGATGTTTTGTACTTCAGCTGGTACTTGGCAGCGGCAAGGGTCGTAAGTTGAGCTGCAGAAACATGATTTCAGATAATCATTCCTCCAGCAACCCTTTCTTCTCCAGTAGCTTTTATTTTTGGAAAAGCCATAAAAGGGAATCATTACTATGTGAAAACTGTGGTAAATACCCATACGCATGAAAAGATTAAGTTTCTATATAGAATGTATTGCATTAAAAGCACTGGTAATACAAGAACATCATTTATGTGCTGAAATATAAGAAAAAGGCGATCTCAAATCCCAGACACAATCTCACTGTCAAAAATGAAATTCCAAGTGTAATTAGGAAGGCTGTGGATTTGGTCAGTCACTCTTGAGAACCGACTTTAAGTGGAACAACCAATAAAGGTCAGAAATGTAATTTGTAGATATGCTGAGTAACCTTGAGGCTCCTGACTGTTATCTGGGTGGCTATCTCTCAGAAACTAGTTATATATTTGTGTCAAAGAAACTATACAGTCACAATTAAATTTAAGATGCAAAACAGACAATGCTAATTTCAATGTAACTTAAAACAAGGCCATAAAACCAAGTGCAAAACAAAATATTATTATTTCTTTTCTAGGAAAACACAACAGTGTTTGATCTTTAGGACTGCAGTCATTAGAATGTAAAAGGTTAACGTGACATCATGGACAAATGATTTAACAAAAGTAGTTCTGAATCTGTGGAATTTTTGTTTATTATTATGGCAGGTAACATTTGCAGTAATTGCTGAAGTTCTTTAGAAAGTGGCTGAGTGAGGTGAAACTTGTACAGATAGAAGATCTTTGGTCTTCTCACAAAAGCTTATTACACCACAGTTGCCTCTTAGAGGTTCAGGTGACTCAGGTTCCTGCAGCAATTTCTCAAAAGTAACAAAATGATGACATGTAACAGAAATACATAACCCTTTTCCAAAATTTTGTGTCAATGAGTTTACTATTGGTGGATTCATATAGTAATCTGTAAGTGCTCCACTAATTAAATGAAAACTGTAATATCACAATTCTATATTTTAGAAGAAAAGTCACATATTTCAATGGTAGTCATCCTTTTAAGTCGAATATTCAATTTCAGGTTTTCCACAACCATTTAGTGAGAAATTTCTAGAGTAATTTAATTAAATAAATGGAAGTCTTGAATTGACTGGCTGTTTTCTATACATCAAAGTAGCAGAGAATTTGAGTGGGGTAAGAAAGATCTGGACTAGAAAGATGGCCTATAGAGTGTGTGGAAAACAAGCTAAGCTACCAAGCTCTAAAGTTCGTGGTTCAAGCCTCAAAGTCTAACTTGACAGCAAATCACAAGAGAAGTTTCTTGCATGTCGATGCTGGGTCTAGTGCTGCTCAGTGCCAAATAAACACTCCGATTAATGGGACTGAATTCACTCCCACCAAGCTTGCAAATGAACACATACTGAGAAGAAAGATCATGCAGAAGGTTGACCTTGGGCTCTGTCAACAAGCTCACAAGTCCACCTCCATCAGCAGGACAGGGAGAAAATACAACAAAATGCAACTAAAAAAATACAACAAAAAGCTTGTGATTCAGGATAAGAGCTGGGATATTACTTAGCAATTACTGTAACAGACAAAACAGATTCAGCTTGAAGTAATAAATTTAATTTATCATCAATAATAATTGTAACAGAGCAGGACAGTGAGAAATAAAAACAAAACTGAAAATATCTTTTCCCAACCCCTCCCTTCTTCCCAGGCTCAGCTTCATCATTCTTAACTCTTCTACATTCTCCTGTTGAGTGGCACAGGGTGTCACAGAAAGGTGGGTTGCCCTTCAGCTCTGCTACTCCATCCTCCTCACACTCTACCTCTGCTCCAGTGTAGGGTCCCTCCCATGGGCTACAGCCTTTCATTAACTTCTCCAACACGGATCCTTCCCAGGGGCTTCAGTACTTCAAGAATTGCTCTAATGTGGATCCTTTTCCTGGAGTATAGATCTTCAGGAAAAGGGTGCTCCAGCATGAGTTACTCATGGGCCACAGCTCCTGTTCCAGAGCCTATTCCAGCATAGGGACCCCCTAGGTTATAGCTTTCTTCAGGACAGGCCCACCTGCATCAGGTGAAGTCCTACACTGGCTGCAGGGTGACAACCTGTGTCACTGCGGTTTTCTCCATGTGCTGCAGGGAAATCTTTGCTCCAACACCTGTAGCACCTTGTCCCCCTCCTTCTTCACTGACCTTGGTGCCTGTAGAATCATTTCTCTCACATTTTTTCACTCCCCTGTTGCAGCTGCTTCACAGCATTTTCAGTCTTTCTTAAATATGTTTTCATAGAGGTGCTATCATTGTAGTTGACCACCTCAGCTTTGGTTAGTGGTGGGTCAGTCTTGGAGCCAGCTGGAACTAGCCCTGCCTACATGGGGACAGCTTCTGTTGTCTTGTCAGAAGAACCACCCCTGTGGCATTCTCCTGACTACCAAAACCCTACCATGTAAAACAAATACAGATCGGTATGTCAGAAGAAAGAGCCACCATACAGGGGAACCTTAACAGGCTAAAAGACTGGGCCAGCAATAACTGCATGAGGTTTAACAAAGGTAAATGTGAAGTTCGGCACCTAGGACTGAATAACCCCGAGAAGCACTACAACCAGGTGTCTGACTGTGGCAGGGGGCAGCTCTGCTGAAAAGTCCCTGGGGGTCTTGTTTCACAGCAAGTAAGTTTTAGTGGCACTCCAAAGTTCTGTACTGGGAGCTTCAAAGTGCATATCCCTGTTCTTTGCATATACCAAAAGCACTTCTAGCTGTTAGTCATTCCAGCAAGTGGAAAATGTCACTATCTCTTGGGTTAAATTATTGTCCTTTTGGTAATATTGTGGACACAGCTGTGCCATTACATGTGGAATATCAGAAACAATTCCTTCTGAGTACTCTCTGAAAGAAGAAAAGAAGAAAACAAATATCAGTGGGACACAGAGCATAGGAGAAGGAAAGAGAAGCACCTGCAGAAAATAGTAATAGGTTGACAGTATCCACTCCTCATGTTGCATAATCCAAATGCAAAGGGTGTGAAATGAAGAAAGACAGTATGCCACTTTGGAGACTTAGTTGAATAAATGAGAAATTTTGTGGATCTGAATTAAGTACCTTAGCATTTCATTTAAAGTCTTTAGAAGCAAAATGAGGATCGACATTCCTGTCTGAACCAAGCCAATTAGTCAGTTAACCTTGTAAATCACAATTTCTTTTATGACCTGGAGCAGACAGTCCTTAAATTAACAGAATTAGGGATAGTTTCACAAGGTATAATAGCATTGATTCGCAAGAAACAAAAGGTACATGTCAAAAATTTGGAAATCTGGTTCATTTTATTTAAGCTCACCAATCCAAACTACACTCATACCACACAAACTTCTTTTTCTATCTCTATCATTGCAAAAACAATAACAAAGCAACTCTAAAAAACTGAAACATATGTGCCCTTATGGTGGGTTTATCTTCTCTGACTGCCAGACTCCCACTTAGTTGGTCTTTCACTCCTCCTCCTCAACAGGATGGGGGAGAAAATAAGATGGAAAAGCTCGTGGGTTGAGATGCAGCAAAAGATACGTGTGGATGAAAAACATGAAGAGGAACTCATTCAGTACTTCCCATCAGCAGGCAGATGCCCAGACACTTCCTGGAAAGCAGGTCCTCAACACTCATAGCAGTTGTTTGGGAAGATAAATTCCTTAAGTATGAATGCTGCCTGCCTGCCTCTCCTTTTGATCATCCTTAACTGATGAGTATGAAGTCACATGGTATGGGATATCCCCTTGGTCAGCTTCTCTTCTCCAAGTCTCTTTCCCACTCCCAAGCTACTGGCCTTTGGGGAGAGGTTTTGAGAGATAGCCTTGATGCTGTGCAAGCACTGCTCAGTGGTAGCCAAAACACTGTTGCGTTATCAACACTGTTTTAGCCAAAAATGAAGAGCACAGCACCATATGGGCTGCTATGATGAAAGCTAACTCCTTCCCAGCCAGACCCAGGACAGCCTTGAACTATCTTTCCTTCTTTCATCTGTGATGTTTCCTTCAGGGTGATTCTTTTTTTATTCAGTTCTTTAGACAAAGTACTAATATTTTACCTTTTTAATGGTGTGAACTACTTATTTCTTACAACTAATCTATGCTTTTCCTGAGTTTTAGTAGATCTGACTAAAACCGATTAAATGGAAAATATTAGCCTCAGTGGTGTCTGGATATGGTTTTCTCCTCCTCCCTATCAAGTCTAATTTTTTTTAATTATAAATCAGACTTTTTTTTTTAATTAGAAATTCTGCAGGATTATAAAGTACAAGCATAAGTATTGAAAAGCATTCTATACTACGAAACACTATTGTCTTTTGGGCATTGCAAGGCCATCTATGGTTTGGAAATAATATTATTTATATACAAATATGTATCCTCTTTTCTGTACACAGGCTCCAAAATTTGCTGTTTTCCACCAAGAAACACTGAAGCATTGGACCATATCAACAATGAAAGTTCTGTAGTAATTTAAAAGTACTCTGAACTCTGCATAGGTACAACAGACAATCTAATATTTAAACTGCATTTAGAGTCAATGTAAGTGTTGTAGTGTACTGTGGTTTAGAATTTGATGAATCAAAATGCTGACATATATTCCATGATTCACTGATACAGCTGAAGTTGCTACCTATATTAACTATAATTTGGAAATCATGTGGGGACAAGACAGTTTGATGATGACAGTTTGGGACACTTTTTAGTCAGAGCTGGGGCTTTGTTGTATCCTCATTAAATATGTGTGTGATCTTACACACAAAAAGATGAAAGTATTCACTACCTTTGTATCAAAGGAAAGAATTAAAGATAGCCAAGAGCAAGACATCATTTCAGCAGATGAAGTACTGAGAAGACCTAAATAAATCCACTATTTGCAAATACAAAAGGAAAAAATAAAACTCACTGAAGATACAGACTCATCAGAATAAATACTTTCTTTCGGAGAATGTTGACCAACATTTCAAGTTCCAAGCTATATATTGAAAAAGACAACCTCTTTTTATTCATATCAGTGAAAGAATGCCAATGATCCATCGTCGAAGAGATTACCACTAGCAGGTTTTGTTACCAATGACAGATTGCCTTTCTTGGGACTTACCCACTATTATATAATATTTTGCTTTGCAAACACTTACAGGGAGGAACCACTCATAGAGTAAAACGCTGGTTTCAGTTACATTACAACAGTTTCTTCTTCACGTGGAGCAGGTGATGATAGCTACAAATTTAAAAGTTAACGAAAATGGAAAAGAACCTAGCCTTCACTCTCCACATAGAATCTGTATTTACTGATGTGCAGTTTATCATTTTCCAAATCCTGAACTCAGGTCACATGTGACTTTCGACACAGTCTCCCAGCCATAATAAAAACTTTAATTGTTATCTGTAAGGATTGAGTGTAACCAGGCAAAAATCTACTATTCTGAAATTAGCATTTTTCGAGTAGAACACCTACCTCTGATTCAAGAGCACTGTATTCCCAGAATTGAATATTCCACAATTGTCAAAGCAGAAAGAAATAAAACACTTCAGAATTTTTAATGTTCCCTTCAATATAAATGCTTTTCTTATGGCAGTTGGGGTAGTCAGAACAAAATTACGCTTGGCAACACAATGTTTAAGGAACACATTTGTGGAAATGTTTCACTTCCAAGGATCTTGAAGTGTATTAATTATGCAGAATCACAGTCAACTAATTCCATGGAAAACAAGAGAGTAAAGACACTGTTGGAAGTTTTCAGGAACCATATTCCTGGGATAAATGTCAGAATATAATTTTTTTTATTGTATTCTACTGAAGTATTTTAATAGATCTGAGATAAGCAATTTCTGACAGAAAGGCTTCTGAAGACAACATCTTAAAAGAAGACAAAAATAAAGTTTAGGTCAACTTTTCTGCCTCTTCTAGAAGTCCCACCCACTTCACCCCTTCTCATCCTTCCCATTCACCACCCTTCATGGCTGGTGCTAGTGGTGAATTTCATCGGAGGTAGGGGAAAGGGTTCAGACTGGCCTCCCGCCTATGTTCAGAAGTTTTAAAATAAGACCCCAGCAGTGCTGTGAGGAGATCACTGGATGAACGTCTTTAAAGAACAAAGTGGTGACACTTGTTTCTACTTCCCACGTTTGCCAGCCAGCAATGTAGTCGAAGCAGACAGATGACCAAAGAAACAAACAAACAAAGTAACCCCAAAATACCTGATGATGACTTCTGAAAGAAAAAATATTAAATTCTGACATCCACTCACTTTGCTGGTTCACAGTATTCTATCTTCTATTTGACAGTTTATCATTATTACATATAAAACTTTTGAAAGACAATTTGCAGACATTTTGCATAATTGCTCATCTGCTTATTCTGTGTCTTAGAAGATTGTATCATATCTTTCATTTTCTAAAGAATTTCATAGAACTGAAAGTTATTCACAAGTAAGAATTGGCATGCTTGTAAATATGACATTTGGTTGAAAAAGCAAAAGAAGTGTGAAATCTGCCAGAAGCTGGGTTTGTCACCATCCTCCAGTGAACAACCTGTGAACTAATAAATTGTTAGATGGTAGTGCCCAAACCACTGCTGATCTCAGTTCATACTTTCTTCATACTTTGGAACTGTATTTGTCTCCATAAACTTTGTCCATTTGATTAATGACATTTTCATTTTCCACATACTGGAACACGACCTAGAAGTTAAGAGAGTTTCAGAAGTTTACACTACTGTCTCAAAGCTATATCCAGGACACAGATTATTTAAGATATTTACATTATTTCAAAATCTGAGCCTACCTGATACATTACCAAGAACAGAACAAAAGTCTTCCTCTCCAAAACCCACTTAATTTTCTTTGAATAATGGTAGTGGGAGGTTTTCAGTTGACTTAAAGGAGTGAGATCTAGTAAACTAGAGAGAAAGGAACACCTCTACAGAAAGTATATGATGGGAAAATTAAATCTAGTTGGTTTTAGAATCACTAAAGCCAAATCAAGCTTGAAACACACTTCTGTGCTTCACATACTCAACACTGAGGGCATAATCTGAAATCGAACAATAGACATTCAGTAAAGAACCAAAGTTGTCCAAGTAGCAAACTGGTTCAGGAAATGAGAATTACTTTTTCATGCTGCTTCCTATTAGCAAATTCATTCAAAGGCAGATAATAAAAAAAAGGGCCACACAGAGGATTCCACTCTGAGATAAGTCAAACTTACTTTTTTTTTTCAGCCCGATACAACATCACATCTTCTCCTTTTAGCCCTAATAGAACTAATGCCTGCTCAAAGCTGTAGGCATTTGTCTTATGATGAATGAGTTACTGGCCTCAGTGTTACTCATATAGATGAGAATCAACTTTTGAAGATCACCACAGCTGTTGTTAATTAGCAGATTAAGGATAATATAAAAAAGGATTAAGCAATGTGAAGGATTTGTGCTACTGTGGTATCTTGTATATACATAGATAGATAAGAAGAATTACACAAGAAATTGAAAGAATATTAATCCTGCCATATAATATACTTTGTATTCATTCAAATGTTATCTAAAGCAAGATCTCGTCACCCAGGAGCTGTCTTCATAAATCACTGACAGATGACAGAAAATGTCCTCAGCAGTCAACATCTGAAGTGATTAATTTCTTCAAACTTGGCTTAAAAAGGATGTTTGCTGTGATTATGCTGAATACATGACTTTGTCAAGCCTGAAATACTGGTATGTATGTCATACATGTAGGTCCCAGTTCTCCACCCTGATGCACTACTTTGGAATCACTGAAAATTCTTTGAGAAAAAATGGAAACCAGAGATGACCTCTTAGGGATTATGGAGTTGTCACCACAATTAGTTTGTGAACAGCTATTTCCAGAATTCGCTAATGCTGTCAGAAGACACTGGGGGTTCAACTGCTCATTTTTTACCTTTCTTCTTGCCCAGCAATCTCTGAAAAAGTCCAAGTAATTTTCCTTCCCAACCAGTCTGTGTTGAATTTACAAAGACTTTATTAAATCCAAATGTATCTTTGTCTGAAAAGAGTTTTCAACTACTTTCAGACCCCTCCACCCTTACACACACACATATATATATATGCATTACACACATTAGTGGCCCAGCTTAGCTCATGGCCAGAGTCTTAACACCTGACAAGAGGTTGGCTTTCCTATGGTAGATTCCCTGTGGTAGTTTCCATGACATTAGTCTGAATTAGGTCACCACTGTCAGGATCCATCCTCTTCACCCAAATCTCACACTGGTACAATGAGTACCTTTATCTTCCTCTCTCTCAGTTCTTATATTTAGATTAACCATACACCCTTTTTGTTTGTGTCATTCGAATTTAGACTGTAAAGTATTAAGGCAGCAAATACAGCTCGTCAAGCATAACTAGACTTTTATTTCAGCTAAGGCTTTCACATGCCTCTGCAGAATAATAAAAGAAAGACAGTAATTAATATCGATGCAAATGGTTTCTCTTGGTATTAATAATCTGCAGCAAATTCTGCAAGCTTGGTAGATCTTAATATTTTCTCTAGAAGACAATACTATATCTTCAGTGTTGGATATTAAACTTCAAATCAGATGATAAACAACAGGACAAAAGGTAAGACAGACAGAACTAGAATCAAGATGTAACCCACTGACTGTCAGAGTTTTAAGTCATTCCTCCAAATATTCCTAACTCATTAGGAATTGTGCTCACTTATGTAACTGTAATTAATATTTGTTTCCTGCAGTCTTTTCTCTTTGACTCACTGTAGGCCCCTTTATCCCCATATTCTATAAGCAAGTTAAGCAGTTTGTCTGAGGTGATGTGAAGGCTCTAGTTCATTTACAATATGGAACCTCCCTTTACAGCTCTTTCAGTGTTGGGAGAGAGGGGCTGGTTGAGGTAATAAGGAAGTATAAGGGTTTTAATTGCTGAATAATTATTACTAGCATAGTTGGCAAAATATAATTCTCTGAAGGATTTTGGAGAGACGTTAAAAGTCTGTGTGCAAGAGTAGCCAATATGAAGTGTGTTAGGCCCTCCAAAATCAATTTTATAATAAAATAATTAATGGGCACTTTTGAGTATGGATGAAAACAGTACTTTATGAACAAAATAATTTTCCACTTTCTTAAACTGCTGAATTAAAAAAAAAACCAACAAGAATAACAAACAAAAATCTTTATACTTAATTGAATACATTGTCATTTTATGTAACATAGAGTTATTGAAGTAATAAACTTGAAATGGAGATTTAGGTAATCTTTACTGCACTGTTACTGTTTTGTTCACAAGAGGGTTTTTAGACACACATTTTAAAAATACATCATAGTTAATAACTGCTAGATTTTTATTACCCTTGTTAATTTTGGTAATTAAAGTTTGTGCCCTGAAATGTAAAATAATACTTTTGCAACACAAAAAGAACTTCCACATAAACTGTGATTAATCGCTTTTATATCAGGTAGTTGTTTTCCAGAAGAAAATTTGGGATTACAGAGGAAGAAAACACTCATGCCTCACTATATATATCAAACAAACTAAAAGAAGGATTAAACCTTCCAGTGGTTGCACTAGCTATATGCAATATGCTTATATGCCAAATTCAGGTTGTGCTGGGTGTAGAGATTTGTAATTAAACATTATTGCCAATTAAGTGCAAATAACCAATTCTGTCTATCATAAACTAGAATGAGATCTATGTCCAACCCCTCTCCTGTGGTTCTAAAAAGCTGTTCAAGTGAGCGAAGTGCTCCACTCTGGTGCATGCACCCTGATTTAAAGAAATGACGTCTTCTTATCCTCAGAACTGTAAGTGTTACACACGTTACCAATATGTCAAACTTAAAAATTCTGGTAATTAAAGTCTGCTGTAGTCTTCTAAAATTCTTTCTATCTAGATAACTACCAGTTTTGTTCTTAAGTTCCTTAAACACAGACCAAATCATGCAGCAGCTCAAACTTCCCACTTGCTGAGACCAAAGTGATCCTAGTTTTTACTTGAATCTCCTTTACTATTCTAAATCTTTGGAAAGAAATAAATAGCAGCAGGGGCTGAAGAACTCCTTTTGGACACTCTATTGTGTCGGGGATCAAGTCATAGAAATGAAGACCTGGGAGGCTTGGAAAAAGGCCGTCTACCCCAAGCAGAATCTTTGAAGGAGCCTACAACCGAAGACAAAGAGTGTTGGACTGTTTGTTGTTCACCATAAGTTAGATTATTATTGTTAGTGCATGATGTTGTGTGTGTACCCCAGTTTTATTATACTTTCTCCCTCATATTATTGTAAAGTTTATTTCTAATTTCTGATTGGTTCCCCGGTTACTGCAATGCAGTATTTCCATATTTAGTATGTTACCACCCTTTCATTCTAATAATCCCACCTTTTCATCCCTAGTTTGGAATCAACCCTTCCCACTTTTCCCTTATATGTTTAGTACCACCCTGTTTCCAGAACCTTCCCTATCAGACCCTATATAAGTCCTCGCCTGTGTCCCTCCTCTGGATTTGCTTGTCTCCCGTCGGTTCGCTTGCACCTCAGGTAGACTCCTGTCTGAGGTTGCTTCAATAAACGGCTGCAACAAAGTGAGCAAGAACCCACAAGTGGGTCTGCGTCATTCCTTTGCACCGGCCTGTGTTACTATTGCAGCTTATATTTCTGGTTGTCAAGTGATGTCACTTGTAGAAAGAGAGGAGCTGGTTCCTAGACAATATAGGTCTGAAATAGCAGAGATGTCTCAATTAATTTGTCATTTTGTTAGTTTTTATCAAGTAGTTCAGAACTGACCTGGAGAAGTGATGGTCAAACTGCTTGCATCGCTTTCTTTGGCAACAGCACACTGAGATACTTGGCTATGGAACTAGTAGTCTGATTAGATGGAAAATTGTCACATAGATCACATTGTTTGCCAATTATTACTAATTTGGTGAGAACACAAAGCTTTTCCTTTGCATTTTTTTACACTATCTAGGATAATGGCATCACATCTGATTGCTGAAAACTCAGTTCTAACAGAAAATAAATGTTGAAATCTTCTCTATTTCAATTCTGCGTCTGTGGTTTTGAACAGAATTCGTATATGAGTTTTCATATGTTTTATCTGTCAACCAAAAGAGAAGCAAATGGGTTTCAGCTGCAGGCTGCAGCAACTATTTTGTCCAAAGGTTATAGAACCCAGAGGTAGTTGGGCATGGTACTGCCCAGGCTTTAAGATTAAATTTGCTGTTTAATATGGTGCAACTGTTATAAAATTAACAATGGGCATAATCCAATCACAGTGCCTTAAACAACAGAGTAATTATATTGGCAGATGGCAGAGCTCTTCTTAGCAGACATAACACAAAAAAACCTATGCTCAGATAATATTGAGTTCAAAATAACAGAAACTGATCATACAGCAAGCCTCACAAAACAAATCAGATTTTTCATATTAAACTTTAGCACAGGACTATATAACCTCCTATTTTTCCTAGTTGTAGTACAATGACATAGATAAATGGAGTTTAAAAATATCGCACTTTGATAGACAATGATCAGATAAAGACCTTCACAAGAATCCTGTTTTAAGCTTGAGGAGTTGTTTTACTTAAAAGTTCAGTGTGACTTTCATCACCTGTTTCATCCTTTTGCTTTCAAAAGCACATGCCATGATCATTGCCTGCCTGAACAGGTTCCTTCTGGTAGCAACAGTTCTATGAGTCATATCATCTTCCTCATCTTATCACCTTATCTCTGACATAAAGTCCAACTGATGACTAATTATTAGTGGCATTCCTCAGGCATTGATTCAGAGACTAGTAGGGTTTAACATCTTTATTAATGGCCTGAATGATGGAGTGGCATGCCCTCTCAACAAGGTCACGGATGACAGCACACTGGAGTGGGAGTGGTCCACAGAGCAGAGGGCAGGGCTACCACCGAGGTGGACCTTGGCAGACTGGAAGAATAGGCCACCAGAAACCTCAGGTGGGTCAAGAAAACAAAATGTGATGTCCAGCATTCCTGACGAAAAAGTCAAAGGTGTAAGAAGCACATCACTGTAGCAAAAACAGCCACTTGAGCTGTATTGGGTAGATCATAGCTATTAAAAGAAGCCATTCTTCATCTCTCCTTAGTTCTCATGAGACTGTGCCTGGACTACCATGTTCGTTTTTGGTCTCCCAAGTACAAGAAAGAAACTGATGTCCTGGAATTAGCCCAGGGACAAGCAACAATATAAGTAAAAACACCATAATATAAGAAAGATATTAAGATATTAGAAAGATATTAAAGATATTAAGCTATTAGAGAGCATCCTAAAGACGGTGAAGGGCCTGGAGGGGAAGCCATACAAGGAGCACCTGAGGTCACTTGATCTGTTGAGCCTGGAGGAGACTGAGAGGAGATCTCACTGCAGTCTACAACTTCCTTGTGAGGGGAAGAAAAGGGGCAGGCACTGATTTCTTCTCTGTGGTGACCAGTGACTGGACTCGAGGGAATGGCCTGTAGTTGTGTCAGGGGAAGTTTAAGTTAAATGTTAGAAAAAGATTCCTCAAACAGGTGCCCCAGGGAAGTGGTCACAGCACCAAGCCTGACAAAGTTCAAGAAGCGTTTGGACAATACTCTTGGGCACATGGTGTGACTCTTAGTCCTGTGCAGGGTTAAGGGTTCGACTCAATGGTCTTTGTGGGTCCCTTCCCATGGAGCATATCCTGTGATTGAATGAACAAACACGACTGGTGAGCTGGACCACATGATGTGTAAGGACATACTAAAAGAGCTCAGTTTGTTCAGTCTACAGGAAAGAAGGCTAAGTAAAGAAGCTAACTTGCCATCTCTAATTATGTAAAAGGTGCTCTTGATGATGTAGATTCAGGCTCTTCCCTGAGATTCATAGTGACAGAATGAAACAACCAACACAAGTTGCTTCAAAAAAAAATTCTACTTAGATACCAAGAAAAAGAATTTCTCAACCAAGGTGGTCCAACATGGAACAGACTTACTACTGTCCAACCTTGGAGAAACTCATACCTTAACTAAGTATCCCTGAGCAACCTGAGCTACACTCGGCGTACTCTGGCTGGGCATTTTCCCAGATGACCTCTTCTCTTATATGCAATATTTTTTTACAAGCAAAAGTGACCACATCATACATATGGAGTTAAGAAATTATTTGTTATACTCAAAAAACCCCAGACTAGTAAAAATAAAACAAGCATTATTTTTAGTCCAATTATAATAATAATAAACATCCTAGCAAAAAAAAAAAAAAAATCATATATGTCCAATACAAACTATTCTGTGACTTCATGAGGATTTCTGTGATTAACCTGATGTGAAATCCACTGTATCAAAACAGAAGTATTGTGCCATCAAATATTACCTGCATTGCTCCTCTGCTGCTGTGTTGCTGTGTTACTCTGTCCTCAGTGCCATTTAAGGAGTGGTCTGTGAAGTTCGTTGAAATGAGGAAGTTTGCAAGAAATAAATGCACAGTGTACAGATTTTCCCATTGCCTTTCATGAACAAGAGATAGAATAGGATAATTATTATGTTGCCAAGCTAATGATGGCATGCCAAACTGAGGAGGAATAGTCTGGTTTCCTTTGTTAGCTTCCTGGTATGAGAGTTGCAAGTTATCTCCGTATTAATTGTCATGCATACAAACAAAGCATTTTGCATCCTTATAAAATCTTAGAAAATAGTTATATCTCACTGTAATGTTATGTACAGAAACTGAAGCATAAAGAAATTATTTAAATAAAACCAGTGAGAAAATCAGCATACTCAGAAAGCCATCATTTTAGTGTTTGACTAAAAGGTAATCTCTTCTCCTAAGATTTCTCTAATGTTAGAACTGAAGGGAGAAGTCTCAAGAAATGCTGAAAGATGATCAGGTTTATCAGCTATGTACTCACACAAAATTGTCACAAGAAAGGAACACAGAGAAGAGGAATTAAGACATACAGCTAGACTTAGTGTTATGTGACATACACACAAAGCAGTTCAGCTATCGAGGTCAAAATTGGTAAATCTTGACCTTCATCTATATTTAAGGTAGGAAGTAATAAATACCCCATTCCATTGGTTAATCTGGTAAATAGTCATTTGCAAAGTATTTTGACTATCTGCTTGAGTACATGGACAATCACTGTTTTTTGCAGTGCTGGATTTCAAATAAGATAAAATAAATTTTAGGAAAGTCAGAACTGCTGTAAAAAGCCAGAACATATATCCTCTGTAGTCCAGTGACTGCCTTTTATGCCATATTTGTACTTCCCGGGATCTTATGCAAGCAAAATAATTTAAGAAATTAATTTGTAGACTAATATTGATAAAAGAAACTTAGAAAAGAGCATTCTTATTAAAAGTACCACTCCTTTGGCTTTTCTTTCTATATATAAGTGAGATAACAATATTATTGGGGAATTGCTGTGCAAAGTTTCATCTCTTTGATTACTTCTAGTTTTCCATTTCCATCCTTAGAAATTCCTGAGGAAATATTATCACCAAAGAAAAAAAAAAAAAAAAAACAAAAAGGTCACAGGTTTTTTTTTGCTTTAAAGCCTTTGATCTAAAAGTATTGGGGAAATTCAATTGGCCCATTAGTGCATTAGATTTAAAGCAGAAATTCAATTTCTGTAGTAGAAAATAGATAAATTCAATTTTTTCACTAAGATTGTATGTCTTACCTATCGACAAACTCAGCCTGACATCTAAATAACATTGTTCTTACCTGCTTTTCCTTTGTCAGCCTTGTGACTGTGATTCCTGAGGTGTACAGGATAGTTCCCCTGTAATACTTGCCCACAATTCTTTGCCTTGGCTTGCAAATTTTATTCAGTTAAGTTGGTCTTAAATGAAAAAGTTCTAAACATCACTCTTCATAAAACTTTATTATTTATGAGATTGGAACAAGTAATATATGTTAGCCACCCAATTAACCTCCTTTAATGCACATTTCAATGGCAATGACGTTGCAACAGCTCATTGCAGAGTCAGTGGGGGCCGAGTGCACAAAGCAGGCAACACAACTTAGAAAGGATTCTATCCTCCAAAAGTGAATACTTAATATTTCTCCATGTGGACCTTATTTCCTGTATATTATGACTTGTTCCTCATAATCCAAATGGAAAACTCCTCATTACTTATTTTGTCATTTATCAAAATTTGCAAGTGTAAATATTATCTACAAAGTCCAGTTGCAGTAGTAAATACAAAGTCACTGAATACTTACATAACATTTACCACATCAAAGGGTTAAATGTTTGGATAGCTCTAAAACATCAGTACCATGATAATATCGGTTCTCAAAAAGTTTTAAACTCTAGTAGTGAATTTTTCATACCTGGTAGACTAGTTCATAAGAAAAGAAATCTCACTGTTATGACATGTTTCCTCTTTTTCCCTGCTCTGATACCCTTAACCACTAAAATCAGTCCAATTAATTGATGAAATATTGGAATGAAAGAGATTTCCACAACAACAACATAATAAAAGAAGATTCATAGGGTCTCAGCAACATTATAGTCAAAACAAAATCATTCTAAAACTATTGGTTAAGAGAAATTAGGAGTGATGATAACTTAATAGAGCAGCAGCATTTTCTTCTTTTTGATTAATAATTAACAAAGAAAACATAGATATAGACAGAGACAGAAGAAAAACTGAAACAACTTTTAATCTTGTAAAAATACTTCTGTAGATAAATACAGAATTGAAGTCACATCATGTTTGATCTAACAGAAGATCCATGAAATTTCCTCAGGAATATACAGACTTCTCACTAAAAAAGCAACGATATTTCCCCAACTGACAGCTGGGCTGTGTGATTTAGTTCACTGCTGCTTGTAGAAATATTAAGGTACCTGGGATATTATAAAAATGTTGTGTCCTGATTTTATAATTTGTATTTTCATATGCTATTGTTATTCACAGCTTCATAGAACATAAAAAAAAAATCCTGCTACATTGCCTTTTATTTCAAATTGAAATGTTGGGTGTTTCTTCGATTCTTCATGAGGAAGGAAAACAGATCCTCTCCAAATCTCCATAGCTGTGCCTATATTTAAAACAAATGTATATATTTATTAAAGCGACATTGTTTTTCATTTAATTTTTGAGGAGGTTGTGTCTTTAAATGCATGATTTAGCTGTATTTCCAGGGCTGCAGAGTATAAAATGTTTCCAATTGGAGCCAGACTCTCTGCTTTTTTCTCATATACTGTTTAACTGTTCAGAACCACCCTTCGTCCCTGACCCAGCTGTAGGCAGGTATCATAATGTCCCAGAAACTACATTATATTAGGCTAATAATGATCTTTTACGGATAATTTCCTGACCATCTTTCCATCTGCTGACCAGAAATTGGGGAAATCAAATAATTTGATCTTAGAAAAGTCAGTGGATATTTTAACACCCAACTGCAGAGATCAGAACCAGACCACAAGCACAGAACACATAAGGAAAAAGAAACTCCAATTTGTTCAGATAGTTGCTGTCTTCCAGGTGTGCCAGAAATCAATAAGCCTTTTATTTTTGTAGGCTAGGATCCATCTCACTTCACTTTAACAGTTTAAGCAACTTACCCAAACAAATTGCCCAAGGTTCCTTTGCAGTCCAATGAAAGACAGATCCAAAATCTGATTCATCCCATTTAAAGACTTCCATTAAAGACAAGTGAGATTAATCTCTTTTTGGAGTTGGTTATGTTTCACTAAGGACAAGGAAAACCCATATAGTCAGCTTATAATAGATGCTCAACTCTTTTATAAGGCTAAAGCTGGAGGAGAAAACGTCCTCCCTTCATAAGTATACATTATCTGACTTCCATCACACTTTACCTGTAACATGTTCCTTTAGAGGTTTCAGATTCTAACCCTGATTCCTTGAAATAGTTTATTTATATCAAGTCATTGCAAAACTGTCAGTTTTCTATAGATTTTTCAACTTCCAATTGAAAATAAGGTTGAAGAAAAACTCATCAAATATCTACTTCAGTTCATGGGTTACTCTGTTCTTGTTGACAGACACAACTTGATGCTTCCACAGGAAACAACTGGTTTTTAATACAGAAAAGAGTTGAAAAAATTAGGACAAAAAACATAGCATGTGGCTGAAATAATTGCCACAAAACTTTGTTCTGGTATTCACTTCTTTTTGTATTTCAGACTAATTTAGTGCCCCACTGACTTGCATTAAATTTTATGCAGACACTGGGACATTAAAGAAAACAGTGTTAAAAATGCAGTCTTGAATATTAATATTAATGAATTACCTACTGACCAAGATGGACATATTGGACTTCTTTAATACAAAATTACCTTTTTTTGTGTGGTCGGTTGATCCTGGCCAGCAGCCAAACACCCATCCATCCTCTTGCTCAGTTTCCTGAGGGATGCGGAAGAAACAGAAGGAAGATAAGACTCATGGATCTACATATTGATAATTTAATAAGTAAAACAAAAAGATGAATTCGTTCACTGCTTTCCACTGGCAGGCAGGTATCAGGCTATTTCCTGAAAAGCAGGACCTCAGTATGTGTAACGGGTACTTTGGAAGACAAACACCACAAATAGCCACAAGCATCCTCCCCTTTCCTTCTCTTTTTCCCCAGCTTCTATTGCTGAGTGAGACATCTTATTGTATGGGATAGCGCTTTGGTCAGTTGGGGGTAGCTGTCTCAACTGTGTCCCCTCCTGACCTCTTTTCCACTCCAAGCCTAGTCTCTTCAGAGAAGAAGAGAAAAAGCCTTGATGCTGTGCCAGCACTGTTCAGCAATAACCAAAACAGTGGTATGTTATCAAGTCTGTTTTAGACCCAAATGTAAATCACAGCACCATATGGACTGCTATGAAAGGAGTTAACTCCATCCCAGCCAGGCCCAGCGTATTGTGAAATGGAAGGATTGGAACTACTACATAAAATTTGTTCTTAAAAAATGGCATTCTGATTCTTTCTCAGATTACATGGAATAGAGAGCTCTTTAATATCCTTTTCTCTGTCTATGATGGTACATTTTTTCTGTAATTAGATCAAGTTATACATTGCATTACTTTGATTTAAAGCTTATTTATAATTTGTTGCTTATTTCTTCCAGTGCTAGCAGTTTACTGGTATGTACTGTCTTCTTTCGCTGGATATTTCTACTGATAACAGATACTCGAAGTATAGATGGACATTTCACTTTTACTGTCAAGTGTTTAGGTGTTTCTTTCTTTAGAAATGCCGAATTGCCAAGTGTAGGAACAGAAATGTTGGTCTGTTTATATCATGAAAAGACTATTTCTGTCTTTCTGTTTCTTTGTGTCTGGTTTGAGAGGAAAAGAGTGACCCTCTAATATGAATTGTATTGTACTAATTGTACCAATGTAAACATATCGGTCAATCAAAAGTAAGAGAGAGGTATGAAAGCTAGACCAAAACATTTTCATGAATCCCTGTTCTGACTGAAAAGACAAGTATGTATTTAAATAATTTTGGAAGAAAAGTGTAGAAGGAAAATGAAGAAGTAATGTTATCCAAGGCTTTATTTAGTGGAAAAGACTATACTGATAACTGACTGTATTTCGTTGATTTAAATTCAAACACTATAAACAAAATCTCTCTTTGGACAACAGGATTGTCCTTAAGTGTTCTTTGAGTAGGAAATTTGCATCTGCGTTCACATTGCCAGGATTCAAAGAAGAAGGAAAAGAAATTTTAAATTTGTCGAAGTCCTTACAATAGAACTCTGGGGCTCAGTGATGGTGAAGTAAGCCTATCGAATGAAGACAAAGATATATGCACTATATTATAAAAGTACTCTATGAGATAGTAAAAAAAATCATTCTTATGATTTGTTATAGTCCTAGTTTGCGTCCCAAAAATAACTTGTGCTGTTGATATAGACTTCTTTGCTCTCTTGCTTTAAACTATCTCCTTTGGGGCTTCTCCCATGATTAAAGGCACATAACTCATTTCAGGGTTCTACCCTAAACTCTCGTCTGCATGCAAAATCAGTGGAATTCTCATTTATCTGAGACTTCTGGGATAGACCTCAGAAGTTCACCCACTACTATTTTTGTTAGACTAATTAGAAGGAAGTTGTATCTCTCAGTGTATTTATTTAAGGAAACTGCTCTTCTTTCTCTTCTTGCACTATCTGAAAACTTACCACAAACACCCACCTGTCCCAAAAATTTCTCTGTTAAAAAATGTTGAATTTCCACAAAAAATTAATAGAGTTTTGTTTCATAAGGTGTTTCAGAATAAAAGTCAAAATAAAAATCAAGCTTATATGCCAAATAGAGAGAATACCAAGAGGCTCACTTATGTTCAAGAAGAATTTTTCCGTATTTTTTTTTTACAGTGGTGATTATAGTGAGCATTAAAAAAAAAACAATACTGATGGAATGATCATAATTTTGCATTTGAATGAACAATCCATTTGGCTACTGGTTTTGCTGACAGCACTTTTTATCTGAAAAAAGAAACCTCATAATTTCTTTTGCTAATTACCACACTTCTCTGTGTGGTAAAAATCTTAAGGTACTAAACAGTGCACTTTGATGGTGAAAATGAAGATGGAGGACATAGACAAATGTTCCTGCCATCCCTGCTATTCAAGGAAACTATGGCTACTTGTGTTACCCCTTTGTAGCTTATATAATATGGGAACAGCCTTGCTGGGAAACTTGAACTGGAAAAAGTGTTTAAATGTGACCTATGTGGGTTCTAGAACAGAGCCTATAAAGTGTGAGTATATAAACAGATTTTATTTCCAACATACCTCGATATCTGATTATTTCTTTCCCATCTATTGTACATTGGGGTGGTAATTACATAAACCTTCCATTCAGTTTGCAAAAACAATATCACTTGAGCTCTGCATGGGCAATAAAATACACAATTTCAAATTCTATTTCAGGGTCTATGTTTGAAGTAAGCCTCCACTGTTTGAACAGACACACTACTGAAGCTCAAGTGTTTGACTGTACCTTTGAAGAGACTAGAAGAGGCTCAGAAAAACAGCTCTTTTAAAACTGACTTTTAAATTTGAACTAATTTGCACTGAGTATTAGTGGTTGCTCAGCTTGACCTGTTTCTTGCCCTGTCTAATACATAAGGTGTTTGCATTCCAAATTTTGATTTAGGAAATGCTTTTTGATCTTCCTGGGTTGTGGCTGGTATATAACAGGTAGGTAGATTTGGGAGAATTGTAGATTAAAACTCTAGACATCTGCAATATTCTTTTCAGACCAGAGGTGAGGATGTAAGAGGCAAAACATTCAGAAAACAGCTTACAGTCAGTTAACCACAGCACAATTTAGCTATATTCTTAGAAGGATGACTCATTCTGCCAATACCACCATATAAAAGAAATTACCTATACTTCATAAAATAGGATTTCAGTTTAAGGGGACAATTCAGTTTTACATTTTTATTTTTAATAGTGAACTGGCTATAAGATATAGATCCATAAAAAGCTATATATAACACGGAAGCAATTTTCTAAAAATAATGTGATGAATTTATGTAAAATGATATCAAGCTTCAAGCACATCCAATAGGTAATATTGTGAAGTATCTCATGTGGTTTTTCTATGTTATATGGAAGTTGAAGAAGAATGGTAAAATTTAATAATCTAACTCAAAGAGTTACAAGGTTACGAAAGCATTGGATCAAGAAAATTCACTTTACAGAATAAGATGTTCTGCAGTGGCAGAATTTTCTGGAGGTTGTGTTAATCATTCATGAAAATCAACAAAGAGAAAATGGAAGTATTATGGAGATGAACAAAGGATACTTTCATTAGATAATCAGTGTAAAAAATATAGTGCAAGCTAACTCAAATAAGCCTCAAAAAGTGGACTGAATGCAAAATTTGACCTTAATACAAACTGCCTTTTATCAGCATGGAATACGTCAAATAGTCATTTAAAAGTACAGTATGAACTGGCCAACGATGTTGCTCATTCTCCATGATAATTCTGCCCACTCAAGCGCTTAGACTTTTTTCATAATATGACTAAATAAAACACTGATCAGGACTTTCAGAGTTTTATTTTCCCTGTGAGAAGCCCAACCACAGCACTCTGCAATTTTTTTTGTGATTATTTAGACCTAAAAGACCAGTTAAGACACACAATTTGCTTTGGGTTTTGGTAGTGTTGCGACACCAGTCCTCATCAAGTCACTCTATCACTACCCTCCTCAGCAGGATGGGTGGGGGGAGAAAATAAAATTTAAAAACTCATGGGTTAAGATAAAGGCAGTTTAATAATGTGAAATCAAAGGTCATGTGTGCAAACAAAGGAAAATGAAAGATTTGTTGTTTACTTCCCTTGAGCAAGCAATGTTTGGCTACTTCTCAGGAAGCAAGGCTTCCCTACACGTAGTGATTGCTCTGAAGATAAACATTGTAAATAGCAAATGCCCCTGAAGAAGCACCAGGGGACTGGGAATGGGGATGTAGTCAGTTCATTACATGTTGTCCCAGCCAGACCCTCCTCCTCAGAGGGAAGAGGACTCACACTGTTCCCCTGCTCCACTGTGGGGTCCCTCCCCCAGGAGACAGTCCTCCAACTTCTACAATGTGAGTCATTCCCACAGGCTGCAGTTCTTCACAAAAGGCTACAGTCTGGGTTCCTTCCATGGGGTCAGCAAACCTGCTACACTGTGGGCTCCTCTTTCTACAGGTGCACAGGTCCTGCCAGGAATCTGATCCAGCATGGACTTACCACAGGATCACAGCCTCCTTTGGACATCAACCTGCTCTGGCATGGCTGAATACAGGCGGATATCTGCTCCACTATGGACCTCCATCAGTTGCAGGGGAACAGCCTGCGTCACCATGGTCTACACCATGGTGCTGCAGGGGAATTTCTCTCCTGGAGCACCTCCTCCACCTCCTTCTTCACTGACCCTGGTGTCCACAGGGCTGTTTCTCTCCCATATTCTTACTCCTCTCTCCATCTAACAAATGTACAGGCTTTTTTCCTGCTCTTAACTTTGTTATCCCAGAGGTTTTATGACCATTGTTGATGGAATTGGTCTTGGCCAGCAGAGGGTCCATCTTGGACCCAGCTGGCATTGGCTCTGTCAGACATGGGGACACTTCTGTCAGCTTCTCACAAAAGCCACCCCTGTAGGCTCCCCCCAGTATCAAACCTTGCCACGTAAACCCAATACATGCAGCTCCCTAGCTAGTTTTGTTTAACTGTTCTTGTAGAGGAATGAAACTTTTGAGGGACCTTTTAATTATTTTTTCAGATAATATTTTTTCAAATTCTTAGTTACTTGCTAAAAAGAATAACTCTAATCAGCAGGAGACATCCATAGATCAATCTCTGCAAAAGCCCATGCATTCAGACAGTTGCAGCCTCATGGTGAAGCATTCTCAAGGATTTAATGCTTCTCAAGGGCTGTTCTCTACCCACAGGAGCCTTCCAGGAATGCCCACAACATGGTGAGCATCTGGGCCACCACAGGCAGTGTGCAAACAAGCAGGAAAGCAATGGCAGCACTGAAGCAGAGCTCCTTAGCAGCACTTGGCATTCTCGGTGTCACGCAGTTCTGAGGCAGGACAGAAAAGCTATTCAGTCTAGAGTGAGCAATCTGAAAGCAGATTTTAACCTCTATTTTGGCAGAGACAGAAGTGACACACTGGCAGATTTCTCATTACGCTCATCCTGCGATGTTCTACACTTGGTGTTCGGAGTAGTACTGGCATGCCTAAGTGAGGGAAGCAAATCACAGGGGACAAGGCTAGCTGTAAAATGGAAGAGCACACAGAAGAACAGCAACCAGAATTTCAGACTTGCTTTCCTTCCATTTTCTTTTGGTTTTGTTTTAATTCTTTGATCCTACTGTTCTTATGTCCACCTGTGTCTTTATTCTTATTTGAGTACAAGGGTTGCATCTTTGTTTTGCTTTGCTGCAAGGATGATGACAATTGGCTCCTGTTAGAAATAGGTTCAGAAGTTCAAGTCTTCTGAGCTGTTGCTAACTTCAGGCACTGCACAGAATACTAAGATTAAACTATATGTCTCTTGTGCTATGCTTCTTCAGGCTTCAAACTCAAATTGACTCACTAAATAATTTTGCTTCATGGAAAACAAGCACGGACAAGACAGATCTCTATATAAAGTCTGTTTCTGGATGCAAACATTTTCTACCTTCAGATAAGAAAATCGGGAAAGCAATGGAACTGAAGTCAGGCTGAGTTGAGCTCTGAAGACCAACTATTTGCATTTATCTCATTTATCCACTGCACGTACCTATGATGTTACCATGACTTTTGAGAATACAAAGTTCAGTCCTTCCATATAGAAAATCTAGAGTGTCATTATTTCCAAGTCCTTGGTTCTGCATGTTGCTGAGACATTTTAACGCAGTACATCCACTTGAGCCTTCACACAACACAAGCTCAGACACATGGCCCAATAAGATGCTGAGATTCCTTCATGCTGCTTTGTGGTCTGTGGTCTGTCTTTTCCCTTCTGCCAGTTTTGGGGCAGCCTAGTTCACCTATAAACCAGCAGAGCTCCCTAAACAAACTGAGAGTAAAGCATAAAAAGATAATTGTTTCCTGCCAGCCTGGCAAGCTGAACCAGCTCATCAAGAGATACAAGTAGTGCCAGAGTTGTCTTGTAGGAGAAACCAGTGGGTCAGGTGTGAGTGAAAATAAAATAGTCTTTGGGGGACTTAGGGAACACCATATCAAGACACACACGTACTCCAAAACTGCACATATCAGTGCTTTTTTTAGGCAGATGTACACACATATACAAGAATATGTGTCCCCACACCAGCTTTTTTTCATTTATATCTCAGGCAGTATTAAAATGTCTCCAGTTTATTCCATGCTGAAAGGATGCAACTTAATTTTTAATGTATTTTATTTAGGTGAGAATTGCCAGTCTTCAGAGATGACTTTGTCATTAGATCTGTAAAGCAGTGAGTTTCCTTAATCTGCAGAAGAGAGTTAATAGATACTTGCTAAGACTTTTAGTAATGCTTTTCCTATAGGTAAATTTCTCCCCCCCACACCCAAAAAAAGCCAAAGTGAAAGAGTATACAAAAGAATGTCAGAAACTCAGAAACCAGGACTAGTTCTTATGTGTACTTACAATTAATGGAGCATTGGACTGATTATCCTGAGGTGCAGGTTGATGGAGAATTTCTGTCTTCTTTAGACTGACTTCCAGCCCAAAGAGCTCAGCAGCGTCTGCAAAGCAGGATGTTAAACGCTGCAGGGCTGCTTCTGAGTGGGCAACAAGGGCAGCATCATCAGCATAAAACAACTCCTGGACAAGATGGTTTAAGGTCTTGGTGTGGGCCTTCAGTCGCCTTAGGTTGAACAGGCTTCCATCAGTACGATATCGAATGTAGATACCGTCCTGATCATCGAGGTCTGCCGTGGCCCTTTGGAGCCATCATCCCCACATCACCATTGGCCAAACAGAACTCAAATCAGTGCAACAGTTTAATTACCTAGGCAGCCTCATCTCCTCAGATGGTAAGATTGACGGGGAGATAGACAACAGGTTAGCAAAGGCATACAGTGCTTTTGGAAAGCTGCATAAAAGAGTCTGGCGAAATAAACACCTGAAGAAAAGCACAAAGATCAGTGTTTACAGAGCCATAGTGCTGTCTACTCTCTTATACGGCTCTGAATCATGGGTCATCTACCGCCACCACCTGCGTCTCCTAGAACGCTTCCATCAACGCTGCCTCCGTACAATCCTTAACATCCACTGGTCAGATTATGTGACCAATACTTCTGTTCTCAAACAAGCAGCCTTCACAAGCATTGAGGCCATGTTACTGAGAACACAGCTGCATTGGGCAGAGCACGTCTCCAGGATGAAGGACCACCGCCTCCCTAAGATCCTGCTTTATGGTGAACTTGCCTCCGGCTGCCGCAAGAGAGGAGCCCCGAAGAAAAGATACAAGGACTCCCTGAAACAACATCTCAGCCTTGGCCATATTGACCACCATAACTGGTCTACTCTGGCCTCCAATCGGCAGTCCTAGAGACACACCATCTACAACGCTGCTGATGCTTTTGAGAAAGCACGCAGGATCACCCTTGAGGAGAAAAGACAACGCAGAAAGATTCGTGCCTTGCAGAATATACCATCTAAGGAGTCTTTCTGCTGTGCCTTCTGCAATCGGACCTGCCTGTCTCGTATTGGCCTTTTTAGCCACCAACGCACTTGCAACAAACGTGGGTAGAGCTCTTCCCAAATCTTTGTTCACGAAGCTTAGCCATGAATGAATGAATGGACTGATTATTGCATGCCTGCCTCGAACCGGTGCTGACACAACTGAAAGACAGGATTTGTATTTGCAATCTTGACAACCTTCCCTGTATTAGCAACAAGCAAAAAAACCACCATCCTGTACTTCCTTACAGAGAAATTTGTAACTTTCTTGTTCCCTGTGCTTTGATTTGTGACCTGTGATAATTGAGATTTTGTTGTGCAAGAACACAGCTGAGCTACTCCTGTACACTATAGGAGTATAGAAATGAATCATATATTACATGAGTCAGGATTTAGCCTCTTTCTGAAAATTTCAGAGATCATCCTATATTTTGTTACAGAAGGAAGGAAGGACAGAAAGTTAAGTCCTATCATGTCCTTTCCTTGTGAACCATGTAAAGAAGAATCGGTGCAGGTTAGAGAAATGTACTTGCTTTAGGAAAAATAGGCTTCTTTCCTCTTAGTAATTTTTTATGCAGAATATTCTACGTAATGCCATTTTCTTAGAAAATCCCACTGCTTTTAAATATATGGTAATAAAGAGATTGAAGAGGGTGACTCTATTTCTCAAAAATATTGAGCTCTCTAGTTCTGATATTATATTCAGATATGCATGAAGAATTCTAGTATATAATACACTAAAATTATTTTTAGATGTATCAGTAGATACTATGATGTTGAAATTTAGGAAAAATGCCCCCGTGATATCTTTAGAATGATAAGTATATACAGCTTTTCGTGTGTGTATGTGCGTGTACTTTGTATATGCATTTACACATATATATTACAATATTGACAAATTCTGTGAGAGCTCTGACTTTCATCATGTTCTGCTTGATTTATCGGTGTCATCCACAATATCCATTTTAAAGCCACTAATCTGGCAAATGTTTAAGTTAATTCTTGAAGACTCAGAGCAACTGTTCATAAATTTGAAATGTCACAGAGAGTGCTGACATATTAAATGCTTATTCTATTGGTTATTTTTTTTTTTTTACCTCAGAAATGCAAAGCAGGCCAATATTGAATAGGCATAACTTATATGAGCACACATTTACCTCCACATTCATACATCACGTTTTGTATTATTTAACAGCAGCCTGGTCCTGCTGTTTTATTGCCCGACTGGCTGGGATGACATATGACCATAAGAATAGATAGAGGCTTACATTTGCATTTGTTCTCACATTATAGAGCTTGGAAGCAAAGTGGTAACCAGAAACATATTATCTAGAATTACAAGGCACACATTGCTACCATGGTAATGTCTTAAAAAAATTAAGTGTTCTCAGTAGGTGTTTAGTGCCTCCATATTTCAATTAGCACACACTTACTACATGCCTACAATTCTTAAAGATTGTATATAGGGATATATTACTCAGATGTGCATTATGCATATCTGAATGTCTATACATTCTCACAGCAAAAGTTTTTTACCCAATATTTTAGGAATATTTTACAAAGGAAGAAAGAAAACTTGGAGGATAAAAGATATCAGGCAAGAATTCTGGATGAGGGATGTACTCTTCAATCACTTCCCTGACTCCAAAGCCACCATACTCAGAACTGCTCCTGAGCCATAAATAAGATTTTTCTAACTCTTGGTGTGTGCTGACAAAGGCAAAACTGCAGCAACGACTCCTGATAGCACACATTAAAGTCTGGGTTCCCTAGGCTTCTAGCATCCCTTAAATAGTCTTCAATAATCTAAATGTCACAGCAGACTACTGAAAAAGAACACTGCGCAGTGGCTACTTAATTCCCCAGTTGCAAAAATGCCAAATGTGGTGATATCAGCCAGCATTGCCACATAAAGAAACTACATCACAACAGATGGATTGTCTGACCAAATATCGCTTTGATTTTCACAACAGAAAAAAAATCTACAGAACTCAGATCTGATTTCCTTCGTGATTTTGTATATATTGTGTTCCCAAACTAAGATTAAAAATTTATAAATGGCATTTTATTATAAATGTGTGTGGATATATATATATATTTGTACATATTTATAAATATATAAATATTAATTAGATCAGGGCATGCATGCTTACAATATGTACATTTGACTAAATACAAAACATTTTTTAAGGTGATGGAGTTCCTGCCAGTTCCATCAGAGTTAACATGAGCTATGAATGTTAAGTACTTCTGTAGAGTGAAACATGGTTATTTAGGTGACTAAACACTGCAAAGAGCTGTCATGTTTGAATACACAGGCCACAGTGCTTGGGGAAAAATCAGCTTTCTACTACTGAGTATATTGGCTTACTGGAAGAGAGGCAGACAATACAGAAGCTTTCAGTAAAGAGGCTAACTCGTTTTGTCTTTATTTAGCATAAGAGATAGCACAAAATGATTGGCCTTTCCTCATGGGCAGTTTATGAATAAAAGGGAACAAAAAAATCCATATTCTATCAGAAAAAATTACTGCAATGACCCCTTTTTCTCTGAAAAAAAACCCCAAACCAAACACATTTATTTCATTATTTTGTTTGCAGAGGCACTAGTATCACCCTCTGTATTTTGTGCAAACAAAGATTAGCACAGCAAGTTTAATCTCTTTCGTTTATTATCCACATTTTTAGGGAAGATATCCCTGGACAAGTCTTAAATTAGAAACAGACGGCTAGGCTAAACACTTCTGGCAGGGTCACAAAGAGTCTGTCGATCTGGCCATGACCAGGCAATCAAGCTCTTTGATCAAGATGCTTTGCAGGATTGTGACACACCTAGAACTACTCCACTGGAGCAGACTTATTTCACCAGTACAACTCTCTGTGTGGTAGCACCCTTCGTCAGGCCTCTGTATGTTCAAAGTGCTGAGAGGCTCTTCTATCTTGGCTGATTTATCGGTCCTGAAGGAAGAGGTAGAGCCAATTGGCCACCCTTAGGTAATTTTCACCAGTTGGTGGAAAGCTGCTCTTGAATTTGGGAGTTATTAATTTTCTGCTGATCCAGGACCTACCGAGCTTAGGAATACAAGATATCCTATGAGCACTGAGCAATGTAATAGAAAAAAAAAATTTTCTCTCTGAGCAAAAGTTCCTAGAGTAATACTACTTAAACGTGAGGGCCACTTTTCGTACCACTGTCAGTTTAATGAAAACATTTTTCAAAAAGTTATTTGTTGTTTAAATGATCTTTCAAAAACACCTAGGAATATAATAATAACAAATATCTTTTGCTTAAAAGTTTTTAGAGTCAAAGCAAAACTCCTTACAAGTAAAAGGGTCAGTACTTTAAGGTAGTTTTGCTCTTTTATAAGCTGTCTCCTCTTTACTGCTCTGTGACTTCAAATTCTCCTATGTCTATATACTTTCCTGGACAGGTTCTGTAAGCCATTCAACAGTTACATTCTTCTATAGAGAATGAGACGTATGAAGTGCAAGAAGAGGACGTGCAAATCTGAAAGCAGAGAAGATAACCTCTAATTGTCAATTACAGGTTTCCTCCAGTCTTGAAAATGAGAAAAGTACACCAGGCTGTATGTTTTCTTTTGTTTGTTTTCCCCCTCGCCTTTTTTTGTTATTGTTTTCATTTTACATGGACGAAACTTTTCTTAAAGGTAGCCTATAACCTTGCTTGGACTGGTACTTTGGGAGAATAAACACCAACTGAATGTTCAGAAAAAGGAGAAAGGATGACTCCTTTTTGAACAAAAAAAACCCAAACCAAATGTAATGTAACTTCAGTTGTTTCTTTTCGCTAATCAGCTATAGGTGGAGTGCCTTCTCTCACCCAACCCTCCTGTCCTACATGGTAGGAATATATGTGCCATAAAAATCAGTTCCCTTTTTCACTGACTATAGAAAGTGATGGTCTGTCATCAGATCCGACATTTGTTGCTATATTCCTGGAAGGCAGCAGAGGTTTTTTTTCAGTTCTTCAGACAAGGCTTGGGTGTAGGTCATATGCCCTTGTGTCTGAAAAAGAGAACGCTGGGGAAAAATCATTCAGTAGAGTGAACTCAGTCCATTCCCCCCTTTTAGCAGTCTTGCTTTGGTCCACCTCTGCTCATAAGAATTTTTCCACAGAATCAAAAATTTTTCGTTTCTGTCCTCATGGCAGAAAATCTTACCCAGCTCCTGGAGAGACTTAGAGCTGTATCAGACCTCCTGCAACACAAAAAGCAGTTGCCAGCAGATATAATTTCCAGAGCAGTATGGTGCTTTTTCCATCTGTTTCACCCAGGGCTCCATGCTAGACTCAAGGTAGACTTCAGTAACAGGAAATATGATTCCAGAAAAACTAAACATTATGTTCTTATTTAGAAAGATGAAAACAAAGAGAATATCATAAAAGGACATGAAGTGAACAAGAGGACTTGGTAATGTCACAAGTATACATATGCATGTGCATAGACACATGTATATAAACAGATATTACATCAAACAACTTTTGTAACATCTTCAGGCATATTTTGGCCAATACAACAAAGTAATTCAGTTAACCATATTAAGTAGTGAGTGCAACTTCTTGTCTTTATCACATACTCAGAAGCTTTATGTCTTTTTGATACTGTAATGTTGTGTTTGTACTCTTCGATAGCCTCTGATTTTCCTTAGAGTTAAAAAAGTAGCTTTAGTGGACTCTGCAGAGACCATGAAAAAGAAACAAGTTTAAGCTTATCAGAAAATGCCACTTTCAGATATGTGTAGAGATTACATACGTGTTGTAAAATACCCAGCACACAAAAAACATCCATGTATGTATTATGGATGTCATTTTCATCACTTATGTTTCTCCCCTTTTACAAGTCAGGTGAAACAAATTTTGAACTTAACTGTCCCCTCCGACAGCAAAATCTACTCTATGAAACTATCCTCCATAAACAAAATATTCAGTATATACAGAGAACACTGAAATTATACTTTAAAATAAACAGGGGTTTCACTTCTTAAAAATTATGGATAAGTCATAAGAAAATTCATTACAACTAGACCTTCTGGAATTTATCATACAAACTTGCCCATTTCTTATTAATAAATAAGATTTTAAATTAACTTTTGTCACTATATAATTTGATGCATTCATATGAACTTGTTGCTGACTTTTCTTTGTACAGGACGGTTTTTCATCCTTTAAAGAAGAACTCATGATATACAACAGGTATCTTGGCAGTATTTTATCCATTTCCAAATACATCAGAGGGCTGCAAGGTGATCCTCCCTCTCTACTCAGCCCTAGTGAGGCCACATCTGGAGCACTGTGTTCAATTCCGGTTTTCACAGTTCAAGAAAGACAAGGAGCTACTGGAGAGGGTCCAGCAGAGGCCACAAATATGATGAGGGGTCTGGAGCATCTCTCTCATGAAGAGAGACTTAGGGAGCTGGACCTGTTTAGTCCAGAGAGGACTGAGAGGGGATCTCATCAATACGTATAAATATCTCAAAGGAGGGTGTCAAGAGAAGGGTGCCAGACTTTTTTCAGTGGTGTCAAGCAACAGGACAAGGAACAATGGCCAAAAACTAAAACACAGGAAGTTCTATCTCAACATGGAGGAAGAACTTTTTTATATAGAGGGTGGCAGAGCAGTGGAACAGGATGCCCAGGAACGGCGCGGAGTCTTCCTCGCTGGAGACACTCAAAACCCGCCTGCGGAACCTGCTTTAGGTGACCCTGCCTTGTTAGGGGGGTTGAACTAGATGACCTCCAGAGGTCCTTTCCAATCCTAACTATTCTGTGATTCTGTCATTCTGTAATTGAGACCCAAATTAGAAATCAGTGGACCTTTTCCTGTTCTATCTCTGTTTAAACTTTGTAAACTATAATTAACAGTAGAAGGTGTGCTGAAGTTCCTCAGACAAACTTTTACATTTCTTACTGTTTATGCTCATGATTTTATTTCCCATTTTTTATACCCACAAGGTTGCATGCCACACAAAACATCTGCATAACAAAGTTGTAATATCTGCCACAAGCCAAGCTTATTTAACAACTGGGAAATGTACAAGTCAGTAAGGTAATTAAGACTGAATAGAAGAAAACCAGAGTAGCTTAATCTGCACTTATTTTGTGTCCCTGCACATCAAAAGCAATTCAAGAAGTACAATTAGAAACCAGTGTGTAATACATACTCTGTCTTAAGCTGCAAATCGGAAGGGAATTTGTACAAGCTTGAAGGACAATGGGTTTGCAAATATTTTCAAATCTGGTGAATCACAATTCCAGCAACTCACTTTAAAGACTGTACACAAGCAGTCATCTCTTAAAGGTTTTTCTCTACTAATAAGACCAGTAGTGTCAAAGGGTTATATAAAAATGACAGTAATTAGAGGTCACCAGTCTCCCTCTTTTCTGTGCTTTTGGAAGGAAGTATCTAATTTCAGAGGGCAAACTACAGCTAGGAATTTTAGTGGATTACATGTGTCCTTGTATAAAATAGAAAAGTCTTGCAGTGAAGTTATACTTAAATGTGTTACCTTCTGATTCTGTGTTCTCTTTGATGTAATATGTATATGGTGCTGGTCAAGGATGCAAAATCCAGTCCAAGAAACAGTGTTATCGCAAATATATTGATCATGTGCTCTTCAAGTTTCCCATAAGCTTCTGCAGGAATAGACCTTCTGTTTTTTCCTGATATGTATATGAAACCTTTCTCTGTGTAATGTGGAAGGCAAGAACAGAACATTTTTCCTTATACCTCTCACTTAGAATTTTTTTTTTTTTTTTCATTTTGGAAGCAACTCCAAAAACTCCTGATAATTTTGGAGTAAGTTCATGTCTCTTTAAGGATTTATATAATTTTTACTAGTAAACTTAACACATACAGTAAGTTGGAGGCTCATTATTCTGCTTAATCGTTTGGAAGGTTAATAAGGACCGTAAAAAAATTCACTGCTTGCATGTATTTAAATCAAATATTTCAATAGCTGTAATTTTAAGCAAATCAGAACAATTTTTAGTCTCTACCTCTTATTCAGTGTAAGATAGGAAAAATGCCTTGCAACTATTTACAAATTTGGACACATCCCAGATTTGCTGAACTCTTAGGTTTGGCTCACCTCTATAGTTACTGCAGCAAGCTGGTGTAAATTACAATAAGATATAGCAATTTAAAAAGAGTGTAAAAATATTCTGTATTTCCCATTAAACTGAAGAGTTAAGTTCACATGAAAATATTGCTTGCTTGCTTCTCATAACACAGTTGAGGTTTTTATAATAAAGCGGTAATAGCTTCATCTAAGCAAGTATCATTTCTTTCTGTAGATTGCTGTGAGACAGTAAGGCAGACCTAATGCTCGACATTCAAAAGGGCAAATAGGAATATTGGTTATGTCTTATGTTTCTTTCCTGCACTAGTTTGAAGAAATGAGGTGTCATCAGTACCCCAGGAAAGACCATGTTGTTTCCCCTTTACACCCCTTTCTGTGACCTTCTGAGATAGCTTGTTTCAAGCTGCTCATCAGTCTGACCTAACACAGCATACAAAAGTCCCAGGCTGGCAGGAATATAGAGCCAATTTTTACTTTGTAGTGGCATTCAAGTGCTTCTAAAATGACGAAAGGGAATGAAGTTGCAATGCTTTTCAAAGGGTATGTCGCTCTTACCTCAGACTAGGCAAAATGTTAATTTATTTATATTTTTTATAAGAAATTTGTAGTATACGTCAAAAATTTTCACCCTGGATAGAAAGAAACCCCTACATGGCATTATAGAATTTCTCATTACAGAGGTTTCATATCTCCCTCTGAAACATCTGTTGTTGGCCACTATAGCATACCAGTATAGATTGATGATTGGTCTAATCCCATGTGACACTTTCTCTCTTTGAATTATGCTAATGCATTTGCCTAAACGCAACTTCTTATCATGAGAGGAAATTTAGAGCATATTGGTTATGGAACCCCGAGGTGAACATGTTTCATACACTTTGGGGTACTGGATTGGAAGAGGATGTTCCAGTTCAAATGATCTAGGATTTTCTTAAGGTTTTTTTCTCTGGAAAACTCAGGAATTATTGAACTCTTTGGCATCCTGAGGTCTTTCATGTGGATTAGTCCTTCTCACTTCAGTGCTTCACAAAATGATTGCCTTTCATGCTTTTACTCTCCATCTTTGGAAAGCTGGCCTTAGCATCAGTTCATGTCTCCCAGACACTTCTGGGACATCAATCAGAAAGAAGGTCATATCCAGATATCTTTTCTGAAAGTGTGGATGCACTGAGGTACACATAAAAGTGAAGTTGCAAATCGTTTTAAATTACAGCACGTTAGTCTGGGCACCTGAGGAAAGTATTCCCAACCTTAGGCAGTTAACTTGACTTCCTAGTCTTACAGCACAGTTAGAAATCTTCAGAAACAATGATTAGGTCTGATGCCCCCAGAGGAGCCCCTTCCTTCCTTCTACCCAGTCAGGGAGGCTGACAATTCTCAGCTAAGTTGCTTCCACTTTGCTCTAAGGTCATTCTATTTGAGCAGTCTCCTGACTGTTCAAATAACTTGAGATTAGAAAAGGAGAGCAAACTGAAACATTAGGAATGGTTGACCCCTGAATAAAGTAAAACCAGATCGCTTTTGCACCACTTAGCTCCAGGGTGTCATTTCTTTTCCACACTGTGGTTGAGATTTTCTCCCTTGGCTTACTATGAATGTTTCTTCCTAGTCCCTTTTAGTTTGTGATGTTAATTCATACCATTTTGTGTACATTGCAAATATTCTAATTTCATTTTAATCTTCTTGAGAATTCTTCTATCCTAACGTATATGTATAGTTATAAAAAACACACCATCAATGGCTTAGAAATAAACAATTAGACATCCATACTCTTAAACAATCTCTGATTTATAAAGTGTTCCTTTTGCTAGTGTTTCTACTTCAGGAGGTGCACTGTTCCCTAGTTTTCAACATACAATTGGAAAGGCATGCTTAAAGATGTCAAGAATAAGGCTTACAGAAGTGTTTTAATGCCAGCTTCCACTATCATTTGTATAATTTCCTGATAGCCAGTCAAAGAGAACAAATTACATTATGATTCTTGATTTCTAAGTCTGAATGATCTGCTCCAAGCGCAATATTGTTTAATGTGCAGCACCTGTGAAAGCACAGTGCATAATGCAAATGTCCTGTGCATTGTTATTCTGCAAATGATTACTTCTTTGATCACAGTATAGCGATGTGAACCTGTTTAAACCTGTTGTCAATAGGAATAAAAAAGGTCTAAGTGTTTGTCTGAGAGTGACAGCACAAAGCAGGCTGCAATCAAGCTAGTATGTTTAGAAGACAAAGCAGTAAACAGTAAAAGGTTAACTTGTAACCTTTGGTATTATGATAGAGTGTTGTTTTGGTAAAAACACAAAATTGAATTCAAATCTGGCTTTTCATTGCACAAAAAGCATATTCAGTGTAGATTTACAGCATCCATAAACCATAAGACATCCTGGCTATCAGGCAACACTTTTCCTCAGATATATTTAAAGGTAACTCCAGAAATGCTTCATTTCAAATTACAAGAAATAGCAGAAATCAGCTAATCTTACACCAGTTCTAAAGCTTGCAAGTCAGTGTACAAAAGTCAGGACATGTTCTTCCAACTTACAGTAAATTTATTGCATCTTATTCATTTTTATTATTCTTATTAAATTATTTATTATTATTGCATCTTGGAAAATTAAAAGCACCATATTGGTGACATTTTCTATAATAAATTAAGATCTTCATATGTGCTAAAACAGAAAGAAAAGCCACCAGAGACAGAGCAGCAACTGTTGGATAAACTAAGATATATCAAGAAGGTTTTTCATGCCCTGTGGTTGGATCTACATTTTTCAGGCAGGCTATTCTCACTGTGCAAAACTGCCTCTAATACATCTTCGATATAGGTGGTTACCAGGATGTTGGATTTAATCCTTGCTCCAGTGGTCTGAATGAGCACACATGAAAGAGGTCTTTCAGAGGACTTGACTTTGCACCTAGAAGTTCCTAACTCTCTGCTGATAACTGGCAACTGGCCTTGGGTTTAATCCTAGCAATTATTTACATCCAAGGATTTACTCCTAATAGGGAGTCATTGGGATACTTTATGGTGCCAATAAGCAGCGTTTTGAACTAATCCAGAAGACTAATCCAGTCTCATTGCAGTTGATTTTGAGCCCATAACTTGCTAGTTTCTCATAGGGGCAAAAAGCCAGCAACTTCCTCAGTCTTTCTGGCTCTGTCACAGGATTGTCTGTCCATAGTCTACTGCTGGTGACTCTGTCTTCTCTTCTGGCATTTATATCCCCTTATTCTCCCCTTTGTTGGGATTCTTACTTCTAAATTTCTGGGCTAAGGATACCTATACTTTCCTGATCTTAAATACCAAGTGAATTTTTCTTTGTAAAAATCTATTAAACTCTCAAATAAACAAGTCAAATACCTACATGATACTATAACATCTGAGCTTTCTCATCTAAAATGCTCTGTTAATTTTTGTGCCTTGTGGTGTTGCTATATTCACTTGAAAACCCCTAATTTTCCAGAAACATTTGCATGGATCTTTGACTGAAATTTATATGGAAATCCTGTTTGTTGATTATTTGCCATTCTATATTTGATTATTTGAGATTTAAAAAGCATTATATAGGCTTAGTGAAGGATGTCTGATCCCCTGCAGCATCCAGGCAAGAGAACAGTTAGACCTAAGTGATTTCACAGTCCCTTCTGATTTAAATTTCTAGGAAATACTGCTAATAATGTTGCACTCTTCAGCCAGCGGACCATAAACAGTCAATGAACTGTTTCTTTCTCACAGTAGGTGGATAGTTATGCATGTAGTCTGATATTGAATTTACTGGAGACAGTAGGATCACATGGGTCTACTAACATGTAGCAAATTAATGTATATTTTTACCATCGCATGATAATACTAATTCACTGATCAATCTGCCCAGTTCCTACCAGAACAAGTCTGTTAAACTTTTTTTTTTTTAATTTTTGGATGATTGTTACTACATATACACACACAAACAGATACAAATTCCATGCAATCGGGTTTTTGTGAATGCTTTCTTGAGTCAGAGAGTTAAAAGCCTTTAAACACTTACTCAGAGAGTTCATTAGAACCCAGCAAAAATTTGTCTTGATTCTACTAATTTATTTCCAAATGTTTCATATTCTCATATTTTTTCTGCAATATCAGAATCCTCTGCTTATCTTATAAATCTTCTTCATGTACTCTGTGACTGTCAGACCTAATTCTTCTCTGTGATATCCTAGATGCCCAGGGCACTATATTATGCTGCTATCTCTTTTCAAAACTGTTTATAACTTTGCTCTGAAACCCCTCTAGATTTTAAGTCAGTTTCTGAATTGTATGTATGAGAAGTGTTTCAGTAATGCCAAATAATAGACCAACACTGATTCCTCCTACAGTCTAACTTTTAAATTCATCAGAGATAATTTTATTTGATATCTGGTTACCATAAATGAATGTTAATTTGAGATACCTGCTTTTGCTTTATCAACTTCTGCAAATCCAATCCTACTTAAACTATTTGATTAGTTTACACAGAATCAATGTGAGAATTATATAGCTAATGGAGTCACCACATTTGTATCCTTTTTAAATTAGAACACTGTTTTATTTGTCCCTTTTTTTTTCTTTTTTTTTCCTTGCCTTCCAGTTGTCTGGAATTTCCTGATTGTTTTAAGTTGTACTAAAAATCAACACTGAGAAAGTAGGAAGCTTCTCAGCCTTTTCATTTCTCAGTCTTTGGGACAGGAGATTGCTCAGATCTGTTGCTTTAAAAATAGCCTGCTATAGAAGCTCCAGCTTCTGATTTACCATTAGTGTGAAAAGTATTCCATCAGCAGCCTGGGAAATGACTGTGTTTATTTCATTTTTTCAAATAGAGAGAAGAAATATTTATTCAATAGAAGAGGGAAATATGTATTATTTATGTTATATTATTTCAATCTAGTAAGGGAAAAGTAACATTACTAGGATTTCTTTTTTTCTCAGTGAAGTTAAAAACCTCCTTTATATTGTAGGTTGTAAGGTTTTCCTTGTGTCTTTTTGTTTATCGACTTTCTGCCATTCTTACTTTCCAATTTATATTCATTGTTAATAGTGGCCTTATTTTGCTATTTGTTACAGAATCATGACATCATAGAATGATTTGAGTCGGAAGGGACCCCAAAAATCATGGAGTTCCAGCTCCCACCCCCACCATGGGCAGGGAGACCTTCCACTAGACCAGGTTGCTCAAAGCTCCATCCAACCCGGTCTTGAACACTACAAGGGATAGGACATCCACAACTTCTGTGGACAAACTGTTCCAGCATCTCACCACCTTCACAGTAAAGAATTTCTTCCTAATATTTGATCTAAACCTCTCTTTCAGTTTGAAGCCATTCTTTCTCATCCAGTTACTACACATCCTTGTAAAAAGTCCCTCTACAACTCTCTTGTAGGTCTTCTTCTGGGAGGCTAACAGCTGGTAGTTGATTATAGCAGTTTCCAAAACTATTAAAGCTTCAGAGTAAAATAGATTTCAAGATTGAACAGGATATTCTAGAACAAACTGACAATGGAAAACGTTTCTCTTTGTACAGGGGAAAGCTGCTGTTCCATTTAATTGATGATGCATTTGTTTTCCCAGTTTTATCTCAGAAAATACTATAAAGCAGGTGAGATGCCAATGTTTGTATGTTATACACCATATTTGTCTGATAGAAGATGATTCTGATCTAACAGCAAATCATATTTACAGTTGATTTTAGGAGAATAACATATGGATCCTGCATAGATAAGAATCCCCAGTTCCAGTTGTTTGCCATGTCTCAACACACCTACCATATGCTGTCACATCTTCAGTGATGGTATTGTCCTTGTCAGTGTGCTCTGCACATACTTTGTAAACACTGGGGCTGTATCCCCCTAAAAGACAGCTCTCAACTCTAAGCAGGAGGCTTCATCAATTTAATCTTACTATACACTGACTTTTGTTTCTCCACTTGCTCTTTCAGCACGTATAATCCCCAAGTAACTGGGGCAAAGTTGCCTCCACTCCCTTGTCTGGAGGCACAGCCACAGAACTACAGCTCTCATCTGCCCTCCTTCCACACAATTCTATACAGTTTTCACCTTAACTCCCATGTGAGACTAATAGTGACTGTAACTGTGACATGTTTGGGCTCTTCTGCAGCATCTGCAGCAGAGAGAGCCAGAATGGTGGGGTGATGTTTGCCTTTTTCTTTCTGCCTTCTTTCTCAACAAATCAGATTCAGGAGAATCAAGTTAAACAATCTAAACAATTCTAATTTATCAATCACATTTCTACTGATAACTAATTTAGATCAGAACTCTTCAGAGATCTGTGACATTCTCCTAATCAAAGCTTTCAGTTTACATATGGATTTGTGTAAAGGGCTTAATTGTTCATGCATAATAAAGCATAAGAAGCTGTGGTTGATGATATGCATTTATTGATCAGTTTCCTTATCAGATATTTTTTTCTCCAGATGAGATTTATGATTATACACAACACTTTTTAATTATTTAAATAATTAAAATTAATTAATTTTAATTTAATTTAAAGAATTTTAAGAATTAATTTTAATTTAATTTAAAGAATTAAATTTAATTAATTTAAATTCTTTAGCAATTCCAATAGTGTTCAGAAAGCTCTGTGGTGTAAGAATGTGCCTGCCAGAACTGTCTGCCGCTGCAGCAACACTATTTGATGATAATGTGTGATGCAAACATATCAGACAGGTACGTAAGGAACTAATGACCATGTTCTTGTGTAGGACACTGTCGTTTGTAGCCATCAGTGCCTACTATCCTGCCTTGATTAATTTTTACAAACATTCAGACACTCAAGAAATATTCAACAGAGACTAAAAACTGACTCAGAAACGGCTGCACTTTAGAGTACATAAATTTGCTTCACCTTTTACCCATCCAATTTTTCCTACTAATGTACGGCCATTCTATTGGATGTTCTAACCACATCCCTCATTCTACTAGCTTCTATTAAGGGCAAAAGTATCTTCAAATTCATGATTTTCTTCTTTAGACTGTACTTCATATCAGTAAAATTGAGATGGCATTCTCTATGGTTTCTAGAACATTTTTGAAATAATTTTAAAAACATACTTTAAAAAAATAATTCTGTCAGTCACCACTGAGAAGATATTAGCTTGCAAAAGTCCTTCTAGTGGATAATACAGGATGTCATTTATGGAAATAATCATTTATACAGAAGTCAATTATAGAAAAATATGTACAAATTTTCACCTATTCAGATAAAGAAGGAATTTTGATATAATAGCAAAACTTACTGGAAAATTTATGGGAGTCAAAAGGTCACAGAATACAAGTATTATTCACAGAGCAAAGATGTCATGTATTTCAGTGTCTCAGTCTGGTTCTTGTCTCAAAAAAGGAAATTTTATCCTTTAAATGATTATTAATACAAAATTTAGTTATCAGGAAATAATATGGCTAAGAATATAATTCAGGTGATAATGTTTTCATAGATTACTTTGACTAACTACTTATTTTTATCATTATATCATTATACTTATCCATTCTTTATTATTATAATTTTTTTGTTGTTTTGAAAAGAATTAGTTCTAAAGATATTACAAAAATTTGAAAGTTTTTATATATAGAACTACAGATTACCTTTTCATTACAGTCTGTGATAATAACTTTGCACTTTTTTTTTCACACCAAGCACCAAAATAGCTAAAAATATTTTAAGGACTAGGATGATTTCCCTGAAAAGAGTGGGAAATTTAAAAATGTACACCGTAGAACCCTAATTTACCAAATTAGGTAAATTGGTACAGAACAAAAAATTTACATGTATCAGTATTCCTACAGTATTCAGGAGGGTTAAACTTGCTTAAAGTCACTGCTTCACTGCTTTGTTGAATGAAGCTCCAGATATAGTAAAATGATACTTTAAGTTCAGCCTTGAACATAGAGAGGAACATAATATCACTTATCCAAGTGCCTCGGGAAGAAAAAAAGTAAAAAAAAAAAAAAAAAAAAACAAA